>JACEEZ010010589.1:2500-5000 GCA_016584305.1 Chionoecetes opilio
CATCTTATGAAGAGAGACTGCGGAAACTTAATATGTTTTCCTTAAAGGATCGTAGAATCCGTGGGGACCTGATAGAAACCTTTAAGATCCTAAAACGATTTGATGTCATTAATCAAGAGAACCTATTCATGCTTTCAACTCAAGTGACAACAAGAAATAATGGTTTAAAACTAAACGGTCAACGTTGCATCACTGATCTCCGTAAAAATTATTTCAATGTGAGAGTCGTTGATCGATGGAACAAATTACCAGCAAATGTTGTCGAAGCCAGCACAATAACTACATTTAAAAACAGGCTTGACGCGCACTGTAAAGTAAATGGGTATCGATAGTGCCCTGCGAATTCATATTTAGTCCCCCGGATCGATTAGTTGTAGTGGTAGGGTAGTTGTAGCTAGTATATTTCATACCCTATCTTTTTGCACTACAAAACATCCATGTTCCTATCTTCTTTAGGGACATGGTATCATTTTCCAACTGTTTTCTTAAAAGTAGTTGATAGTTAGTAGTATGTAGTTCAGCAGATACCCTCGTCATGGACCAATAGGTCTCCTAGTGTCTGTTATTCCTATGTAATCCTATGTAATCCTCCTCCTCCTCCTCCTCCTCCCTCCTCCTCCTAGTTCTCTCTGTCCTTTCCCCACTTCAGGTCTGCCTTATCACCACGTTTTTCATACAGCCTATCTCGCCTTCCCGTGAGGTCTGCCTTACACCACGTAGCCATACAGCCTGTGTCTGCTCCTGTGTCTCTAAGGCCTTCCACAGGTTCCTCGATCGCTGTGTTGGCCTCATGTAAGCTTGCCTCCTTGGTGTCTCGTGGTGTGTGTGTGTGAGTATGGAAGGTTGACTGTGTGGTGTGTGGGGGGGGGGGGGGTGCGCGTGCTGCGTGTGCGTGCGTTGCGTCTGGCTTGCAACCGTGAAGTCCGGGTTCGATCCCGGGCGGGGCGAGATGTGGGTGGTTGTTTGTTGTGTGTGTGTGTCTGTCCGCGCATGATGGTCTGGTGGGGTGGGATTTATCACCACTCGATGGGAAGAGGACTTCGGAAACTAATACAGAGCGTTATCACTAATGGTCTGAGGCATTATAGAAGAAAACCATGAGGGAAACATGTGTGTGTGTAGGGATGTCAGGAGGGATTAGGAGGATAATTATATGATGGGAGAAGAGGTAAGAGAGGAGAAAGAGGGAGAAGGAGCTTTGATAGGTAAAGGAGAGGAATGGAAGAAGAAACGATAGAGGGAGGTAACAGTGAGGTGTGTAGGAAAGTAGGTAGGAGGAGAAAAGTTGAAAAAAGCTCCAAGAAGGGGGGAGGAGAGGAATGACGAAGAGATTAGGGCAGTACATACATAGTTGGGGAAATAGGAGGATATGGAGAAGAGGGAATTGAGGGGGGAAAAACACACAGCAGGAAGAGGAGGGACGGGGGTGGATGAGGAGGAGGTAGTGGGGGTGTTAGGTTGTGCTAGAAGAGGAGGAAGAGAGGGTAGTTTTTTGGGGGGTTAGGTAGAGGAGGAGGAGGTAGTTTGGGGGGTTTACAAAGGAATACAAAGGTAGGAAGGTAGTGCTGGAGGAGGTACTGGGGGGGGGTTAGGTAGGTAGTGCTGGAGGAGGAGGTAGATGGGGGGGAGGAGGGGGTTAAGTAGTACTGGAGGAGGAGGAGGTAGTTGGGGGGAGGGGGGGGTTGTAGTACTGTAGGATAACAAGATAGAGACAACTGCTCAGCGTCGCTCAAGATAACTGGCCCGTCAGAGGGGAAGATGAGCGCCTTGTACTACCTCGCCTTGTTGATTCTGCTGATTGTAAAGGTGCTGGTCTGCCCTCGCCTCCTCCACCTTTACCCCTTCTCTTCACATCCTTCTCCTCCTCCTTCTCCTCTTTTTTCTCCTCCTTCTCCTCCGCCTTCTCCTCTTCTTTTTCCTCCTCCTTCTCCTCCACCTCTACCCCTTCTCTCTACCTCCTCCTCCTCGTCCTCCTCCACCTTTATCCTTTCTCTCCACATCCTTCTCCTCCTTCTCCTCTTTTTCCTCCTCCTTCTCCTCCTCCTTCTCCTCTTCTTCCTCATCCTTCTCCTCCTTTTCCTCCTCCTCCTCCTCCTCCTCCTCCTCCTCCTCCTCCTCCTCCTCCTCCTCCTCCTTCGCCACAACAGTCCTTGTCTTTGCCCTATCTTAATCTTTCTTTCCCTTCTGACTCTTGCCCTTTCAATCATTCAACTCTCCGTCTTCATTTGATTTACTCACAACCCTAGTCTCTCTCTCTCTCTCTCCCCTTTCTTCCTCTCTCTCTCTCTCTCTCTCTCTCTCTCTCTCTCTCTCTCTCTCTCTCTCTCCCTCTCCAATCTCATCCTCTGTCTTTTCTCCTTATCACTCTCTCTTCTTTCTGCCTCCCCCATGCCTCCCTTGGGTCATGTCTGTCTGTCTGTCTGTCTTTTCTGCCTCCATGCCTGTTGTGTTACTGTGTGTCTGTTGTGTGTCTTTGTATGTGTGTGTGTGTGTGTGTGTG
>JACEEZ010010589.1:20000-32500 GCA_016584305.1 Chionoecetes opilio
TCACTCTCTCATCTTTTCCCCTCACCTCTAGCTCCCTCAGACACCTCTTCCCTCACTACCTCATCTTTTCCCCTCACCTCTACCTCCCTCAGACACATCTACCCTCACTCCCTCATCTTTCCCCTCACCTCTAGCTCCCTCAGACACCTCTACCCTCACTACCTCATCTATTCCCCTCACCTCTAGCTCCCTCAGACACCTCTACCCTCACTACCTCATCTATTCCCCTTACCTCTACCTCCCTCAGACACATCTACCCTCACTCTCATCTTTTCCCCTCACCTCTACCTCCCTCAGACACCTCTTCCCTCACTACCTCATCTATTCCCCTCACCTCTAGCTCCCTCAGACACCTCTACCATCACTCTACCCTCACTCACGATTTTTTAAAGCTCTAATTTATGACTTTTTCCTATCATACCATATTCTCCCTCATATTTTTTTTACCATAAACCCATTTTTATCTATTTTAGTTATTTTTACTCATATGCCATGTTATTTTTTTCCTTGATCTGCTTCTTTTGGTCTTTTATTCCTGTTCTTTCCCCTCCTTTCCCATCTTACCTTCCTTCACCCCCACCCAGCCCCTCACCCCACCCAGCCCCGCACCGCCACCCAGCCCCTCACCCCCACCCAGCCCCTCACCCCACCCAGCCCCGCACCGCCACCCAGCCCTTCACCCCCACCCAGCCCCGCACCCCCACCCAGCCCTTCACCCCCCCCACCCAGCCCTTCACCCCCACCCAGCCCCGCACCCCCCCTTCACCCCTTCACCCCGTCAGGTCTTAGGCTTGGAATCCGATCGTTCAGACAAAAAAGTCCGCCTTTCTTAAATATTTTCAAAGGTAATCTACATTTTCTATTTTTTTCCTCTCTCTACCTCATAAACAAGAGGAAAGGCGGGGCGGCGAGTCGTAAAAACCTGCACGTGCGTTGCCTCTCTCTCTCTCTCTCTCTCTCTCTCTCTCTCTCTCTCTCTCTCCTCTCTCTCTCTCTCTCTCTCTCTTCCTCCTCTCTCTCTCTCTTTCTCTTTTCTCTTCTCTCTCTCTCTCTCTTCGTCTCCTCATCCTCTTCTCTCTCTCTCTCTCTCTTCTTCTTCCCTCTCTCTCTCTCTCATCTCCTCTCCTCGTCTCTCATCTCCTCTTTTCTCTCTTCCTCTCTCTCTCTCTCTCTCTCTCTCTCCTCTTCTCTCTCTCCTCTCTCTCTCTCTCTCTCTCTCTCTCCTCTCTCTCTCTATCTTCTCATCTCTCTCTCTCCTCTCTCTCTCTCATATGTAATCCCATTTCATTCATCCCTTACTTATCGTTTTCCAATTGAATATCCCCTTCTTCCTTCTTTTCCCTTTCCTCCCTCCTCCTCCTCCTCCTCCTCGTCCTCCTCGTCCTCCTCCTCCTCCTCCTCCTTGTCGTCGTCCTTCTCCTCCTTGTCGTCGTCGTCCTCCTCCTCCTCCTCCTTGTCGTCGTCCTTCTCCTCCTCCTTGTCGTCGTCCTTCTCCTCCTCCTTGTCGTCGTCGTCGTCGTCCGTCCTCCTCCTCCTCCTCCTCCTCCTCCCCTCCTCCTCCTCCTCCTCCTCCTCCTCCTCCTCCTCCTCCTCCTCCTTTTCCTCCTCCTCCACCCACATAATTTTCTCCCCTAACAGTGATGACACCGCCGAGGGAAGAGACGGAGAGGAAGAAAATAGATGCAGAGGGGAAAAAAGAGGAGGAAGTAAGGGGACGAAGGAGGAAGTTGTAATTCCTGGCAAATTGGAGGTGGTTGATAGCCTTGCATCTTTTTCCTCCTCCTCTCTGGTGATTGCAATGAAGGAAAGATGGGGGAAGAAGCAGAAATATGGATAATAGGATATGGAAGAAGGGGATAGTTGAGGGAAATTAAGGGGAAATAATTGAGGGGAAAATATTATATTGTTTGGATAATGTTTGAATAGGAATTTGAATAGAGGAAGAAGTGACTTTGTTTGTTATAGTGAAGGAAGAGCACACTAAAATAATCACCAAATGAAGGAAGGTCATATATAAGAAGGATATAAAAAAAAACCTGCAGAAATAGGGAATATGGAAACAAATGGTAAATATAGTAAATGGAGGAGATAAAAAAGGTAAAAAGAGGGAAGTAGTAAAACACAAGAAAATAATCACGAAATGAAAGAAGGTCATTATAAAAAAAGAAAGCAGGAATAAAAAAGAAAGCAGGAATAGGGGATATGGAAAGCAATGGTAAATGAAGGAGATAAAAAGAGGGAATTAGAATAGTTGAGAGAATAATAATAATGATAATAATAATAATGATAATAATAATGATAATAATAATAATAAATGATAATAATAATAATAATAATAATGATAATAATAATAATAATCATAATAATAATCAATAATAATTATAATGATAATAATAATAATAGATGGGAGAATAAGAGAACATTTTTCGTATGATAAAGATAGCCCCATCAATTTTACCTTTAAATTCATCTCATGTGTATAAAGTATAATAATAAGAATTAATAAGCCAGGAATGAGGCAGATTCTTCGATTCCAAATTGGTTTTATCTATTTACGAGGTTGAATTCAAGACTCCAATTGATAAAAGTTGGATGCCTTGACGAGTTAAAGTTCGCTAATCCAATTGGGTTTTAATATTTTAGACCAAGACGAGAGAGAGAGAGAGAGAGAGAGAGAGAGAGAGAGAGAGAGAGAGAAGAAGAGAGAGAGAAGAAAAGGAAGAGGAAAGAAGGGGAGGAGAGAGAGAGGAGAGAGAGAGAGAGAGAGAGAGAAGGAGAGAGTATGTGTGTTTTCATAACGATAAAAAAGACTGTGAAACAGTGTAGTGTTGACGGGAATTTTTTTGCCTGTTTTTTGTACCTTATGTATCAATGAGCCATTGTTATCTGTTGTGTAGACGCAATGAAACCTAGGCGTATGTTTTGTTGGGGTTTTATCCTTGTTATTAGTTTTTTTTATTTATTTTTTTTTTTTTGTTGTTCTTGTTAGTTAAAACAGGCACCATGTGGGGAACCTTTGGCTTTGTTTATCACTAACAAAGCCGTTTTAAGCACCTTAATTCTATTCATAGCATGTAATGATAAGGAAAAAATAAGAAGCGTATATCTAATGACGAGGGAAAAAAGAAGAAGGAGGAGGAGGAGGAGGAGGAGGAGGAGGAGGAGGAGGAGGATTAAGAAGAACCTGGGAAAGAAAGACAAATAATATATTGCCGGATATAGAATTAATTAACACTAATGACTTAATTAAAACTTAGGATCTCGAGGAAAGTTTTACGAGGATCATAATAAAAGGTAATGGTTGTGATGAATAACTCCCACGCTATAGGCTGTTCACTTCCTGTTCCATACCTGTCTCTGTCACGCCTGTTCTCATTCCTTCCCCTCTCTCTCTTCCCCTCTCCCCTCTCCTCCTTCTCTCCATCTCTCTTCCCTCATTCCTCTCTCTCTCTCTCTCTCTCTCTCTCTCTCTCTCTCTCTCTCTCTCTCTTTTATATCCTTCCCTTTATTTTCCCTTTTTTCCACTTCCTTCTCCTCCTTTGCTTCAATCACCTCCCAAATATATTTTTATTATTTGTTTTTTCACACTTTCCTTTCCCTTTGTCATCTACAAAAAAAATTCCGTCAACTTGTGAATACCGTAGAGAAAAAACACCACACACCCCACACACAACACAAAACACCCCCAACACACACACACCCACACACACACACACACCCACACACACACCACCCACACACACAACCACACACACAACACACACACACACACAACACACACACACACACACACACACACACACACACCCCACACACACACCCCACACACACACCACACACACACACACCCCCACAAAACCACCACCCACACACACCCCCACACACCCCCACACACACCACATCACACACCCACACACAAAACACACACACCCCAAACACACCACACACACACCACACACACAACCAACACACACACCCCACACACCCCCACCACACCCCAAAACACCCCCACCACACACACACACACACACACCACACACCACACACACACACAAACACACACACACACCCACACACACACACACCCAACAACACCCCAAAAACCACAACACAACACACACACACCACACACACACCCAAACACACACACACACCCCAACAAAACACACACACACCACACACACACACACACACACACACCCCCACACACCACACACACACACACCACACACCACACACACACACACACAACACACACACACACACAACACCACACAACACACACACCACACACACCAAAAACCCCACACACACACCACACACACACACACACCCACACCACACACACACACACACCAAAAACACAAAAACACACAAACACACCACACCCACACACCACACACACACACACCACACAAAAAACACCACACACACACAACACACACAACACACACACACACACCCAAACACCCCACACACCACACACAAACACACACACCACAAACACACACCAAAAAACAAACACACACACACACACCCCACACAACACACACAACACACACCACACACACACCACCACAACACACCCCACACAACCACACAACACACACACCACACACCCACACCCCCCCCAAAAACCAAAACACACACCACACACACCCACACACCACCACCACAACCACACACACACACCCACAACACACACCCACACACAACACAAAACCATTCCACCAAAAAAAAAAAAACTTCACCCCCCACTCACCACCATACTTTTTTACTTTAAACCGAATTGAAGGCTAAAATTTTCCCTTTCCATATTATTTTTTGGGCCTTTGGGTGTGAAATATGCTGGCAATAATTAGGATGTTAAAATTCGTTGGCTGGAGGAGGGGAGGGGGAGGGAGGGAGGAAGGGGAAAGAGGAAAGGAGGAAGAAAAAGGGGAGGAGGGAGGAGGAGGGGGGAAAGAAAATGGAAGAAGTGCGAAGGAGAGGAACTTGAAGGAGGAATATCTGTGGGTGGAACGGTGGAGTGTGAGGTTAGAGAAATGGGTGGAAAGCATACTAAATGGATGAATGTATTTATGCTGTGGGGAAAGGGAAAAGGTTAATTGTGATTTTATTAAGGGTTGTAAGTGGGGGGATGTTAGGATATATTCGGGGGGTTTAAAGGGTTTTGGTTGGATATATATTTAAGATGTGACCCGATATGAGTGGGGGGTGTCGAGGGCAAAAAAAAAAACCCCCAACAGGGAATAGAAGGCAGAAGAGCAGTGAGGATGAGGACACGAGACTCAGAAACCGAAGATGAATGGCAGCAACTGGACAGGCTGAGAAAAGAAGTGTGAGGAAGAGAAAAGAAAAAGGAGAAAAGAAAAAGAATGGAGGAAAAGAAAAAGGAAGAAAAAAAGGGGAAGAGAAGTGCAGGTGTATGGGGAAAAAAAAGGTGCTATGGTGAACATGGGGAAGGTGAGGTAGATAGGTGAGAAAGTAGCGATGGTTTGAGTTTATAAGGAGGAGAAGAATGAGGGAAAAGGAGAGAGAGAAAGAGGCATAGGAGAAGGGGCACTAATGGGACCAGTGTTAAAAAGGAAAATAAGGGGGAGTAAGAAAGTATTTAATGGGGAGGAGGAGGAAGAAAGGAGGTGGGAAGAAGGGAAAAGAAAGTTCCTCCGCAGGTTTATGGTTTAGTTAATTACTTTCACACTACGTTGGAGGGCTGGGTAAGGAGAACGGGTGTAATTTCACTCTGTCCCCTGCCCCCCCCCCTTATTTTTTTTTTCCTCTCTCTCTCTCTCTTCCCCCCCTTCTCTCTCTTTCTCTCTCCCTCCCCCTCTCTCTCTTCCCCCAGACGCAGTAAAAATTCTTTGCGGGGTTTAAAATTTTAGCCCCCGCGTCGTCTAAAGGGTGGCAGACTGGCAGGATAAAGTGTTCAATAAGGCGATCAAGTCAAGGGTCTCACTATGATAGTATCTCCCTGATTCTCACCCCTGGTGGCGCTACTTAACACCGCCGATAGTATACGTCTTATCTGCTCCCGCCCGCCCCTTGTGGTCAGGGTGAATCAGGGGGTGTGTATATATTTGTTTATTTATCTCAGGTTCTTATCGGGTTATCGGGCATCGGGTGAGAAGAAGAGGAGAAGAGAGAGAAAGGGAAAAGGGGAGAGAGAGAGAGAGAGAGAGAGAGAGAGAGAGAGAGAGAGAGAGAGAAAAGGGGAGAAGAAGAGAGGTGCGGTTGGGCAGGCTTCTGGAAAGTGTTAAGTTTTCACTCCACATCAGTAAGGTCGTGCAGATAAAGAGGCGAGGAACCCCTAAAATAAATTTAAAAATTGCCTCCCGCACTGTACTCTCCCCTCTCCCCTCCTCTTCTCTCTCTCTCTCTCCCCCTCCCCCCCCCCTCTCCCTTTTCTCTCTCTCCTTTTCTCCCTCTTCCCCCTCTCTGGTGGTGGTGTAAATTGAAACTATTCGTGCATAATTGCATGACTGCACAGCCATGTGAGTGGTTTTTTTTAGAGTAGTGCACACTTAAAATGTTTGCCGACTCTTATGTGCTTAATTTGCCTCACTACGCGTTGGTATGTGCTGTGTGTGTGTGTGTGTGTGTGTGTGTGTTTGTGTGCGTGTGTGTGTGTGTGTGTGTTTGTGTGTGTGTGTGTGTGTTTGTGCGTGTGTGTGAGTGACCGGCGTACAGTTTCAGCGTGTGAGTTTTACATGGTCATTAGCTTTAGTTTCTCACTCCCTGGCTTCCTCACGCCCTTTCACCTTCTCACTCCTCTCTCCCTCACGCCCTTCCTCCCTTCCTCCCTCACGCCCTTCCTCCCACACCCTTTCCCTTCCTTATTTTTCGTTCCCTCCCTCTCAGACCTTTCCCTCCCTTCCTTCTTTACAGTCCCCTCCCTCCCCTCTTTACAATCCCCTTCCTTCCCTCCCTTCCCTCACAGACCTTTCCCTCCCTTCCCTCACAGACTTTTTCCTCCCTTCCCTCTGCACATTCCCGGGTGGTCCGTGACTCACCTCGGCTACTCTTATCGGGGGTGATGTATGGCTCCTCCTCCTCCTCCTCCTCCTCCTCCTCCTCCATCCTCCTCCTTCCTCCTCCTCCCTCCTCCTCTTCCTCTTTCTCCTCCCCCTTCCTCTTTCTCCTCCCCCCCTCCACCTCCACAGCAGCTCCTTCATTCCTCCACTTTCTTCCACTTTAATAGTCTACCATGCTTCCGTCTTCACCCTCCACCTTCTGCTCCTTGACACCTCCACTTCCCTCCACCACATTTACAACCCCTCCTTCTAATTACTCCACTTCACCATAACTCCACCTAATTCCACTACCCCCATGGACCCCCCTCACTCACTCCGCATCCCTCACTGCCTTCCACACATTCCTTTCCCAATGAATTATTTTAAGTCTTGGAAACGCCTTGCCAATTAGTCAAGAAGAAAAAAGGTGAAATGTAGAAATATTTAATAATTAGACTCCGCTCTTAGATGAATTCAAATATAAAAGAGGTGTTTGATGACTGCATGATTTTATAGTATGTGTAGCAGATGTGAGTTTTTAGACGAGATGTGAACGTGTGTGGGTCGAAATATATACTTTTTTTTGGTTCCTTTAATTTTTGTACTACATCCCTCTCCCTTCTATGTCATCTCCCCCCCTTTTCTTATTTTCTTTCCTTTTCTTTCCTGCTTTTTTCTCCCTTTCTTTCTTTTCCTCTTAATAAACTTGTAAACTTGTAAACCTATGTCATAGAAAGGTCGTAATAACTTTGAATTGCTTGCGTTTACAGGGATGCGGTTAACCCCTTCACATCCAGATCTTTCCTTTGCTATAAAAAATTGTATGTTGCCCAGCCATAAAATTAAGAAAAGTAACTGAATATACCAAATTAGTTAGTCGACAAGGATACTAAACAGGTCATATCTATAAAATATTGCTTATAGTCACTAAAAATCGTCTAATGGTACCCAAATTACAATGGAAATTACGTTCTGGGTCTCAAGGGGTTAAGAAAAGGGGTTGGATCTTATTTTCTTGTTTTTTTGTCACCTAAGTTACATGTCACGATTGAGTGTCATTAGAAAGTTGTGTGTGTGTGTGTGGGTGTGGGTGTGTGTGTGTGTGTGTATGTGTATGTGTATGTGTGTGTGTGTGTGTGTGTGTGTGTGTGTGTGTGTGTGTGTGTGTGTGTCATTGAAACCAGAGGAAGTGTCCACTCAACCTCATCGTCACGTAGAACTGTTATAAGCTCTTTCTTCCAAGCAAATTGTTTCACCTTCCTAATAAGTATGCGTTTATTTTTTTCCTATTCAAAGAGCTATAGATACATTTGAGATGATGAATTTATATATTCTATAAGTATAATGCTGACGTGTTCCGTATTAATACTGATATAAGGAAGAACAAGTCACCCCTAATTATTCACAGGTTCCCCGTATTTCTTCCTTCTCTTCTCTCTCTATCTTCCCCCTCTTCCCTCTCTCCTCTCTCTCTCCTCCCCTCTCGTCCTCTCTCCCCTCTCTCTCTCCTCTCCTCTCTCTTTCTCTCTTCTCTCTCTCTCTTTTCCCCTCTCTCTCTTTTCATCTCTCCTCTCTCTCTCTCCTCTTCCTTCTAATCTCTCTCTCTCTCTCTTCCCCTCTCTCTCTCTCTCCCTCCTCTTCTCGTTCTTCCCCGTCTCTTCTCTAATCTCTCTCTCTCTCCTCTCTCTCTCTCTCTCTCTCTCTCTCTCTCTCTCTCTCTCTCTCTCTCTCTCTCTCTCTCCAAAACACTCCCACATGTGTTGTGTGAGAGAGGAAGTGAGCTAAAATGACATGCACGCTATGACATGACACACACGCCGTGACATGACACAGACGCTTTTAACAGTCTAGTGCTCATCATTTTCTCACTCTTCGTTGCGGCTCATTTTGTTTTTACTTCAGGCTATTTTGAGCGTCAAGGCAGATGGCGGGACGGAAGATGATGACAGGAAAAAAAGTTACTTCTAAAAACTAAAGGTGGAACGAATGGGTGATGATAATGAGAAGAAAATGAATAGGAACAGCAACGATAACTATAATCATAATTGATAATGATGATAACAAATATAATGATTATGAATAATTATGAATTAATAATAATAATAATAATAATAATAATAATAAGTATAATAGTGATAATATTAATGAGAAAAAAACGAAATTAAAATGAAATAATAATGGTTCTAATTATAATAAGAATGATAGCAATGATAGGGATGATAATAATGATACTCATGTCTATACAGAACTCCTTCCAAAATAGTCTTTAACAAGAGATGAGAAGGAAAAAAGGAAAGAGAGAGAGAGAGAGAGAGAGAGAGGAGATAGAGAGAGAGAAGAGGAGAGAGAGAGAGAGAGAGAGAGAGAGAGAGAGAGGAAATGAAGATTGACGTGGATAAACATACATTGAGGAATGAAAATAACCATTCAAAGGAAACAAACAATAGTCATAGAGCATTAAGAAATCAACGGAAGAATCTGCTGAATCAACGGGTGAATGGTCAACGGTAACAGGAGGCAACGGTGGCGAACGGCAACCCAGGAGGAGGCGAAGCAACAGAAAAACAACAGAACAAAACGATTATGAACGTCACGCGTTAAGATGTATGTTACGGCGGCGTCGAGTTACGGCTTGGGTTGCGAGGAGGAGGAGGAGGAGGAGGAGGAGGAATACAAAGGAAGAACAGACAGTAACAGCTCTACTGGACCAACCGAGGCTACCCAAACACACACACACACACACACACACACACACACACACACACACACATGTTATTACTGCACTATATATACAACACATGCAATCTCTACACATATCCTTCTTCACATCACTTTCAACACACGTCTCCTCACCTCACCTCACGTCACTCCGGTCTCCCCCCTTCCCTGACCTCCCCCTCCCTCCATTGCTCCCCTTACCCCTCCCCCCATGCCAGACAGCCATGAATATCTGTCAATTTATCGCAGGTTTAGCAGAAACTCGTAATGTGTTAGCCACGATACACGACTCTGTGGCCTAATCCTGCGGTGGGCATTCGTTACATGTATAAATCATGTTTTTGCGCTCACCCGCCCCGTCAAGCCACCGGCCAGCCTGCCCACCCCACCGGCCTGAAGTGTGTGTGTGTGTGTGTGTGTGTTTGTGTGTGTGTGTGTGTGTGTGTTGTGTGTGTGTGTGTGTTGTGTGTGTGTGTGTGTGTGTGTGTGTGTGTGTGTGTGTGTGTGTGTGTGTGTGTGTGTATACGATAACTCATGCCATGTTATATCCCACGACATGACTGATGATGATGATATCATCAAGCAGACCACCAAGCTTCTTGTTGTGGGAAATACTCTACAGAGGAAATTCTCCTACTGTAGCAGAGAGGTGACGATGGAGTTATTCAGGAGTCACTGCTGCTCTATATACTGCAACTCGCTGTGGTCGCGGTACAAGGTGGCCACTATGAACCGCCTTAAGGTCTGTCACAATGGCATCCTTAAGAGGCTTCTGGGGCTGCCCAGGTGGTGCAGCTCGTCCCTGGCTTTCGCTAGGAACGGGGTGAACAATCTGGATGTGATCCGTCGACACTTCGTGTTCAGCTTAAGGAGTAGGGTGGAGCTCTCTACGAACTCCATCATCACCTCTGTCAGGCAGAGCTCGGCCTATGTATGTGGACCTATACAACAGCGGTGGCTGGGTCTGCTGTTTGTGCAGAATGTGGGGTAGCACAGGTGTCCATATATGTTTTTCTATGTACTTTGATACTATGTCCCCTAATGTGCCTGTACTATGTTTTTGTTTTTGCTCTAGTACTTAAGTTTACTCCTTGGCTTGTTCTTGTTGCTTTTTTTTGTCTGTATGCCTCCGGGCGAGAATAAAATTATTATTATTATTATTATTATCATTATCATAAACGGATTGACGGATTATAACGAAACTTGTCAGGGTCTCCTCAGTGCATTTTTACCAGCATAATAAAATAGACTTTAGTTTATAGACTAGTTTAAGGCGTCGGTGATATATATATTTTTTCTTTATTAGATTTGTTTCAGACGATATAATTCCCGCCATTATGAATTCATCTTTTGTAGTGATGTATATATATATATATATATATATATATATATATATATTTTTTTTCTCTCTCTCCTATAGACATATTCCCCTCTTCTTCTGTACCATTTATCTCCCTTCCTCCCTGTGTATATGTAGATCTAACCACACCCTCCATCCACCATCCCTCCTTCCCTCCTTCCCTCCTTCCCTTCTTTCCCTCCGATGATGTGGGAATGACAGGAGGAAGTTACTGTTTATCTTTCATCCCTCCCTCCCGCCTATCTGCATCCTCCTATTCCTCCTCCCTCCCTACCCTCCCCTTCCTCTCTCCTTCCCTCCTCCCAACCCCTCTCTCTCCTTCCCTCCTGCTAACCCCTCTCTCTCCTTCCCTCCTGCCAGCACCTTTCTCTCCATCCCTCCTCCCTGTCATATTTGCTCTGACACCTGTCCATTTTTTCTCACCTGTGCGGCGGCCAACGTGTGTCACCTGTCTTATAGTTGACGTCTCTATCTAACGCGCTGGTCCCTTCTACCCCTCCCCCCTACCCTCTCCCCCCGCCCGAGGGAGGATGGATGTGTCGCCGTGTTAAATGTAGCTTAAAAGTGTTGAATTTGAGCATGTCGGCGTTGCAAAGAGGCTGGGAAAGTTTTCGGAGTCTCATAGGCGAGGTGAGACTTGAAAAAAAAGTGAGTCGTTGCTCCGTTTTGCATCATCGACCAGACGTTATCAAGCGGCAGTCACCCCTTTTTTTTTTTGGGGGGGGGGGGGCAAGATAGGTACAAGATAGATCCTCTTTTTTTTATATTTTATTTAAACATACAGTAAATATATATTATTCTTTTTGTATAAATATTCTAAAAGCCCAAAGGTGCGCTGTCGTGTGCTACCGATTTTAAGGGCAGGTAATTATACATTATAACTAAATGTACAAGATAAAAAATATGCAAATACAAAAATATGAAACATTAACATAAATTCTCTCCTCTCTTTTTTTTTTTTTTATTTATTTAAACATCTACCAACATTAGTTACACTGGGCAACATTTGGCTGAGAGGCCTCTCTCTCTCTCTCTCTCTCTCTCTCTCTCTCTCTCTCTCTCTCTCTCTCTCTCTCTCTCTCTCTCTCTCTCATCCTCCTTGTATGTGTCCACACGTAGTTTTTCCATGTGTTGTCCTCTTTATCTCTGTTATCTCAGCACGTCAATTAATCTCCCTATCTCACCCTATCTGGATCATGCTGTCAGTAATTGTCTCATTATCTCGTGGTGTGTCTCTCCTCGTCGTCCGTTTTGTCTCGTGTCCTCTCCTTGTCTCTCCTGCCTGTATCGATCCATCTTGCTGATTACAGACATTTGTGTTGGCGTCTGTTACTGTTAACTTCTTTGTTTGCTCGCTCTCTTTTTCTCTTTTTTCTCTCTCTCTCTCTCTCTCTCTCTCTCTCTCTCTC
>JACEEZ010010589.1:37500-49031 GCA_016584305.1 Chionoecetes opilio
TGAACATTTTTGGACTGAGAAAGAGTGGAACAATAAGAAGGAAAAGATAAGGAAGGCAATAACACAATGGAGAAGAACCTGAAGAGATGGAGGGAATAAATAAAAGAAGAATGATGGAGGAAAGGAAGCATTCAAAAAGAGATGGTAAGAGCGCAGCAAAGGATTAGACTAGAGAGAGAGAGAGAGAGAGAGAGAGAGAGAGAGAGAGAGAGAGAGAGAGAGAGAGAGAGAGATTAATCCAATACGCAATCATCGTCACTGTTGTTAGGTATAGGAAGAACAAGAGGCCATACTGAGCCATCCCGAAACGCTCTTCCCAACACGCCCCTCCATACACCCCCCCCCCTTCCCTTGGCCTCCCCCCTACACACGCCTCTCCTATGGCACTCTTTCGCCTCTCGCTCCCTTACAGTCACCCCTCCATAGAGTCCCCTCCCTTCCCCCCCCCTGGCCCGCCCCCGCACTCCCCCTCCCACGCCCCTCCTTTACCCCGTGGCCAGGAACAGTCCTTGGTCACGTCCAGACTTTGAGGGTCAGAGGGGAAAGACTCATTTGGCCCTTAGCTACTCCCTCACACCCACTTTCTTGCTCTCTCTCTCTCTCTCTCTCTCTCTCCTCTCTCTCTCTCTCTCTCTCTCTCTCTCTCTCTTCTCTCTCTCTCTCTCTCTCTCTCTCTCTCTCTTCTCTCTCTCTCTCTCTCTCTTCATCCTTTATTTACTCCTCATCACGTTATAAATATCGTAACACCATCTTCACGAGCCCCCTCCCACCACCACCACCCACCAACACCACCACCACCACACCACCACCACCACCACTACAGTTATATGTGTAGTACACACCATTTCATTTATTGCATCCATTAGCAACGTTGCAATTACCATTAACTTATCCCCGCCAACCAGACTCATTCCATACATACAAATGACTTTAATCTTTGTTGCTGTAGAAATATCGATAACTGTTGCTAACGTTTGTTCCAGCCACGAGTGTGTGATACAAGGGTGTTAAGTGACGTTTGCATGTGTTTTTGCTATCACTAGAGTAATTTATTTTTCACTTGTTTCTTCTACATCTGGGAATCTCTCTCTCTCTCTCTCTCTCTCTCTCTCTCTCTCTCTCTCTCTCTCTCTCTCTCTCTCTCTTCTCTCTCTCTCTCTCTCTCTCTCTCTCTCTCTCTCTCTCTCTCTCTCTCTCTCTCTCTCTCTCTCTCTCTCTCTCTCTCTCTCCTCTCTCTCTCTCTCTCTCTCTCTCCTTACTCCACCAGCTTCCTTCTTCCCTCTCTTCCTTTACAGCCTTCCTCTTCCACCATTGAGGCCGAATCCCTCCGAAATTACTCTGTGTAATATTACGTAGATGTGTTTGTGTCTTGTGCAATCTCGCATACGTTAGTTTAGCGGGTTTATGGTACTCTCGTCTACCGGATATAAGAACATAAGAAAATATGGCAGTTACAAGAGGCCATGAGACCTACACGTGGTAGTTCCTGTAAATATCTCTTAAAAAGGAAATAGGGAGAAACTTGTTCACAAATAGGGTGGTGAATGATTGGAATGGACTCAGTCGTCAGGTGGTCAGTGCGGAGTAATAGGGATCTTTAATTAAAAGGAGTCTGGATAAATTCATGAATGGGGAAGAGAGGTGGATGTAGGCAGTGTTAGTAACAGGAACTACCTCGTGTAGGTCTCACGGCCTCTTGTAGCTTTCTTATTTTCTTATGTTCTTATGTGTTCCTTTTTTCTACAACTCAATATATATATGTATTAAGCTTTTACTTGTGTTTCTGTCTATCTAACCTAACCTAACGGTAATCTAACCTAACCCTTATCATCGGCGAGAGTTCCCGGTTTGTGACGGGACGAGAATTTAGTAGACGAGAGGGTACCTGGAACTGTCGCCGATCGGAATTCTCGCCGCCGTCGTCGAGTGTTCTAATTCTTGATATTACAGGACACAATATAAACATTTAATCAAGTTTTACCCGTGTTTCTGCATTCAGCGATGAAATACCAGCAATAGCTTGATCAGTTAGATTAAGTTAGGTGCCAATGTCCAGGTTAGGTTAATATTTCCACGTCGGCGAGAGCTCTCAGTTGGTGTATCGGCGAGAATTCCCATCGGCGACAGTTCCATAACCCGACGAGAGCACCAGTTACTTTTGCGCGCGGTACCAAACCCACCGCCACCACCATCACCATCACCGCCACCACCATCACCATCACCACTTTAAAATAGAACGGAATCACAAAGTACATAAAAATGTTTGTGCAAATATACAAACTAATTCCACAATTATTATAAGCTTAACAGCCATCAACGCTGCATTAGAATTTTATACAAAAACATACAAGAGGGGAAAAAATGGGGATTATGTTAAAATTATTGCTGACACATCTCTGCTGACAGGCATTTCATTTAAAGCGCGAATCCATATAGATATAAATATATAAATTGTTTTGTCATATCTCATCCCTCTCCCCCCCCCCCCCCACAAGCCATGTAACCCCCCCCCCTCACATCAGGAAAATTGTTTAAATGTATCTTTTATAAACGTCGGTAAAATTCGATTAGTTACGTGCATTTGTTTTTCTTCTGAATAACACTTCCTGTTTTATAAAGTCTGTCTCATCACAACATCTGGGAACCCGTGTGTGTGGGGGGAGGGGGAGAGGGGGAGGAGGGGATTTACTCATCACACATTCATATCAGGACATACACTTGCGGGTAACAAAAACACTCTGCTATAAGAAAAAAGCTATATACAGAAAAAAAGATGAAAAAAAGCCATGTTTTCCTAGCGCAGTGTACAAGCAGCCACCTGTTGTCCCTTGGTATACAGTTTTATCCCGATGCTCGCGCTGTTTACCTGTGTTTGTTGCAGTTTGACCTGTCATTTCCGGTGTGACGCGGCGGTGTGGTGTGCACCGTGTGTGTGCCCCCCGGCGCGTCACCCGTGTCACCCAGCGGGGGCACGAGGTAGGGGAGAGGCAGGGTGTGTGTGTGTGTGTGTGTGTGTGTGTGTGTGTGTCTGTGTGTGTGTTGTGTGTGTGTCTGTGTGTGTGTCTGTGTGTCTGTGTGTGTGTCGTGTGTGTGTCTGTGTGTGTGTGTGTGTTGTTGTGTCTGTCTGTCTGTTCTGTCTGTCGTCGTCTGTCTGTCTGTCTGTCTGTCTGTCTGTCTGTCTGTCTGTCTGTCTGTCTGTCTGTCTGTCTGTCTGTCTGTCTGTGTGTGTGTTGTGTGTGTGTGTGTGTGTGTGTGGTGTGTGAGTTGTGAGTGTGAGTGTGAGTGTGAGTGTGTGTGTGTGTGTGTGTCATTCGGCCATGGTGTTGTCCACGGGAGCTGGCTCCCGATCGCTAGTTTCATCCTCCCGGTGCGAGCTTGGAGCTCATTATTACCGATCTTTGGGTAATGCTGGGACCTCACACACCACTCCCCCACATCCCTTTGCTTAAGGGGGACAGTAAATATATCTCTCTCATCAATTAAGCATTTTCACCGTGTTCCCGTCGTCCTCCTGCCGCTTGATAAACCATCCCTGCAGCACCCAGAGGAACCTGTCCGGGGCTGCTCGTTACCTTAGGCGCCATAAAGCCGTCACAGAGGGCGGTGTGTGTGTGTGTGTGTGGTGTGTGGGACCCGACGTGCTGCTTCCCTCTTGAAACTGCCACGGGTAAAAGCAAATGGCGTTAGGAATTGTAACCTTTGTTTATTACCTCTCTATATTCCCACCACTATTATTTCTACTAATTTGTGTGATGAAGGTGTATTTAAGCTTTTATCTGATGTGTTTTGAGAGGCCATCGAAGTTAGGTTGGCGTGAATGCGTTGGTAAGGAAGTGAGGTGGATGAATTATTATGACAGATGACTTGTTTATTGCGGCTGTTGACGTTTATGTTGCTTCTTTGTGTGCAGTGTGTTATATCACTGACTACTATTTTTCTTTCTTTCAGGTGATGTTTGTTGTCTTACTCGCGGGTGTTTGTGTTTGTCTTCCTGGCGTGCAGACAAGAGAATATATGATGGTGATTTTATCCTGCCAGTGGTTCGGTGAGTGTTTAAATTTGGCTTAGCACGCTATAAGACACACCCAACACAAGTATTATTCATGAACTTATTACTATTTCGCCATTACTAATCGGGTAAGAAGCATGTTGTGTCTTGTTTAATTATTAACTGGGGGGCGATTACAGCCAAGACAGTTAACTGCTTTGTCTAGTGCTGTGATACATTTTGTGGCTTATGCTGGGTTGTGTATGTCACTCCCATGTAACCTAAGCGATGGTCTGTGTGGGGAGTGAGGGAGGGGAGGGTGAAACAAACAGGAGGAAGTAAAAGGAAGATGGGAAGGTTAGATGACGCAATAGGAGGGAAATAAAGTGTTTTTTTCATGTTCATTTAGTGGCACGGCAAAGTGGGTATTGTTTGTAAAGACTGATTTTGCGGTCAGTTTTCTGCATTAATTTTTTTCCCCTTTTTTTTCAAGGGGCTTTTGATTATGGCAATACTTTCTTTGCCTCACTCACACACACACACACACACACACCCACACACACCCACACCCACACACACACCACCCACCCACCCACCCACCCACCCACCCACCCACCCACCCACCCACCCACCCACCCACACACGAGACAACCATTCAAACAAATATTAATAACACATATAAACAAAAAAGTAGTTCGCGCTGCAAAACCAGTACGCGCGTTGGCTTCGCTTTTCCCGTTTTCTTTCCCTTAACGCAGCGTGAATCGTAGAAAATGGACCGCGGCTGCCACGTCCAAGTAGGATGCGAGTGTTGGTTCCGCGCATGCGTGTCCAAGTGGGTGGGAGAATGTTTGGAAGGAGACAGGGTGTGTGTGTGTGTGTGTGAGTGTGTGAGAGAGAAGAGCTGGAAGGGTTAGGGAAAGCTTGAAGGGTGAGAAAAGGAGTATGGAGAGAGTAGTTGTAGGAGGTGGTGAGGAGTACAGGTTATGCGAGAAATGGACGCGACGAGACTATTGTGGGAAGGGAGATGGAGAAAGTTGGAGTTGATGTAAGTTTGTACTCGGTGTAGAACAGAGAAAATGATTTGGTAGAGAAGTAGAGGAAAGGAGAAGTGTGGATATTTATATATTATGAAATTGATGTATTAGTGATGTTTATTGACTTTTCCTCCACTCAATCACATCATTTTCAGGTGTGTGTAGTGAGCTAAAGTCTTACTAATTTTTTTTCCCATCATGCAGCCACTTGTTTCCTTTACTGTTTTGGTTTGGGTTCACGGTATTCAAAACATTAATTAATTTTTTTCGGCTACAAAGCCATCCTTTGATAATTAAGAGAATTAAAGATACATAAATTTGTTTTTAATTGATTAGAAGAAGACTACTTATAGGGCCTCAGCGCGTGTCGGGTCCTCATTCACCATTACATTGCTGTGAAATTATCTGGTGTGAACAAAAATGGTTCGCGATGAGAGGGTGCCAGGAGGAGGAGGAGGAGCAATCTACATATGTATTCAAATCCATCTATCCATAGGTTTTAATATTCGATGATGATTCCTTTGTGGTTTGAACTTTTGCTGCGTCAGTGATTAATTTATTAAGATGCGATATATAATTCTGGTCGAGAGAGAGAGAGAGGAGAGAGAGAGAGAGAGAGAGAGAAGAGAGAGAGAGAGAGAGAAGAGAGAGAGAGAGGAGAGAGAAGAGAGAGAGAGAGAGAGAGGAGAGAGACAGAGAGAGAGAGAGAGAGAGAGGAGAGAGAGAGGAGAGAGAATTGCAAGGTATCATGATTTCCTGTGTTTGTGTGTCAGTGTGTAACTTCCATCTTCTCTTGTAACTTCTTTACTCCCTTGAATACTGAACTGGATGTAAGAGTTGTCATGAGAAACGGTCTTACTTTGAGGCTGAGTCGTAGTGTTGAAAATGCTATCGTAATGCCATTCAAGGAAAATTTGCGTGTGTGTGCGGAAAATGCATTAACCCAAGAGAGAGAGAGAGAGAGAGAGAAGAGAGGAGAGAGAGAGAGAGAGAGAGCGAGAGAGAGAGAGAGAAGAGAGAGAGAGAGAGAGAGAGAGAGAGAGAGAGAGAGAGAGAGAGAGAGAGAGAGAGAGAGAGAGAGAGAGAGAGAGAGAGAGAGAGAGACGAGAGAGAGAGAGAGAGATGAGAGAGAGAGAGAACTGCAAGGTATCATGATTTCCTGTGTTTGTCTTGAAGTCAGGTGAAATGAGAGTGGAAGGAGAGGTCAGTCATCCCTCCAAGACTGGGTGAGTGGGTGAATTGTGGAGAGAGAGAGAGAGAGAGAGAGAGAGAGAGAGAGAGAGAGAGAGAGAGAGAGAGAGAGAGAGAGAGAGAGAGAGAGAGAGAGAGAGAGAGAGAGAGATAATAATGAAACTGTTACATGTCAAATGGTACTGAAGTGATTGTTAATGAAGTCATTTGATCCACAAGGCATTTGCGTCCCAAGTCATATAAGACACAAGACAATTGGGTATCAGGTCATACCGTACACTGGCCATCCCGTACACTAGTCAATTTGGCCCTTGGACAAACCATCATCAAGCGTTCCCTCCTCAAGCCGACTTGATCGCGCGTTTATCGATAAAATGTCGTCACAGAGAGAGAGAGAGAGAGAGAGAGAGAGAGAGAGAGAGAGAGAGAGAGAGAGAGAGAGAGAGAGAGAGAGAGAGAGAGAGAGAGAGAGAGAGAGAGAGAGAGAGAGATAATAAAAAGAAAGTATGGGAAGAGGGAAATCGGAGAGGATGAGAGAAGATATAATGAGAGAGAATGAGAGTGTGAGAGGGAGAGGAAAAAAGAGAATGGGAGATATAATAATAAGATAGACAATGAGAGAAGCGTATTTAAAAAAACTGCACAATTGGCAATATTTTTAGGGTGACAGATTTGCTTGAAATTGAATTCCTAGCACTGGTCGGGCATGCTGAACACGAATCTCGAATTAGTTTTCAGTTACAATGATTAAAATGCCCTATTTCAGGCAATTCACAATGTCATACTTCATATTCCTTAAAAAATCCAAAATTAGATTTTGAAACTGAAAACTAAATCCAGATTCGTCTTCAGCATGCCCAAATACTATTAGGAACAAATTTTCATTCAAATCTATGTGTATTTAAAAAAATATTACATAATTGGCAATATTTTTTAGGGGACAGATGTGCTTGAAATTTAGTTCCTAGCAGTATTCTTGCATGCTGAACACGAATCTCAAATTAGTTTTAATTTTCAATGCATATAAGTCCCTATTTCAGCCAATTCACAATAACATACTTCATATTCCTTAAAAAATCCGAAATTAGAACTTGAAACTATAAACTAATTCCAGATTTGTGTTCAGCATGCCCAAATACTATTAGGAACAAATTTACAAGCAAATCTATGCGTATTTAAAAAAATATAACATAATTGGCAATATTTTTTGGAGGACAGATGTGCTTGAAATTTAGTTCTTAGCAGTATTCTTGCATGCTGAACACGAATCTGGAATCAGTTTTCAGTTACAATGATTAAAAGTCCCTATTTCAGCCAATTCACAAGGACATACTTCATATTCCTTAAAAAATCCGAAATTAGAATTTGAAACTGAAAACTAATTCCAGATTCGTGTTCAGCATGCCCAAATACTATTAGGAACAAATTGTCATGCAAATCTATGCGTTTAAAAAAAAAAATATTACATAGTATATAATTGGCAATATTTTTTGGGCGACAGATTTGATTGAAAATAAATATCTAGCAGTGTTCAGGCATGCTGAAAACGAATCTGGAATACGTTTTCAGTTACAATGATTAAAAGTCCCTATTTCAGCCAATTCAAAAAGACATACCTTTATAATTCCTTAAAAAACCGAAATTAGAATTTTAAACTGAAAACTAATTCCAGATTCGTGTTCAGCATGCCCAAAAACTATTAGGAACAAATTTCAAAACAAATCTATGCGTATTTAAAAAAAAAAATGCATAATTGGCAATAAATTTTTACTGTAACAGATTTGCTTGAAAATTATTTCCTTGCGCTGTTCGGGCATGCTGAAAAAACAATTCTCGAATTAGTTGTCAGTTACAATGAATAAAATGCCTATTTCAGCAATTCTCAAAACATCTTCATATTTCCCTTAAAAAATCCGAAACTAGAATTTGAAACTGAAAACTAATTTCCCGATTCGTGTTCAGCATGAGCAAACTACTATTTGGAAAAAAAAAATTCATGGAAATTATGCGTATTTAAAAAAAATATTACATAATTGGCAATATTTTTTGGGGGACAGATTTGCTTGAAAATTAATTACTAGCAGTGTTCGGGCATGCTAAAAACGAATCTGGAATCAGTTTTCAGTTACAAAGATTAAAAGTCCCTATTTCAGCCAATTCAAAATGACATACTTTATATTCCTTAAAAAATCACAATTAGAATTTGAAACTGAAAAATAATTCCAGATTCGTGTTCAGCATGCCCAAAAACTATTAGGAACAAATTTTCAAGCAAATCTATGCGTATTTAAAAAAACCTTGCATAATTGGCAATATTTTTAGTGTGACAGATTTGTTGAAAATTAATTCTTTGCATTGTTCAGGCATGCTGAACACGAATCTTGAATTAGTTTTCAGTTACAATGAGTAAAAATCCCTATTTCAGCCAATTCACAATGTCATACTTCATATTCCTTAACAAATCCGAAATTAGAATTTGAAACTGAAAACTAATTCCAGATTCGTGTTCAGCATGCCCAAATACTATTAGGAACAAATTTTTTATGCAAATCTATGCGTATTTAAAAATATATTACATAATTGGCAATATTTTTTGGGCGACAGATTTGCTTGAAAATTAGTTCTTAGCAGTGATCGGGCATGCTGAACACGAATCTGGAATTAATTTTCAGCTACAATGATTAAAAATCCCTATTTCAGCGAATTAACAATGACATACCTTATATTCCTTAAAAAATCCATAAATATAATTTGAAACTGAAAGCTAATTCCAGATTCATGTTCAGCATGCACGTAAACTATTACGAACAAATTTTCAAGTAGATCTATGCGTATTTAAGAAAATAGTGCATAATCGGCAATATTTTTTAGGTGACAGATTTGCTTGAAAATTAGTTCTTAGCAGTTTTCGGGAATGCTGAACACGAATCTGGAATTAGTTTTTAGCTACAACGATTAGAAGTCCCTATTTCAGCGAATTAACAATGCAATACCTTATATTCCTTAAAAAATCCATAAATATAATTTGAAACTGAAAGCTAATTCCAGATTCGTGTTCAGCATGCCCTTAACCTATTAGGAACAAATTTTCAAGTAAATCTATGGGTATTTAAAAAAATAGTGCATAATTGGCAATATTTTTTGTGCGACAGATTTGCTTGAAAATTAGTTGCTAGAAGTTTTTGGGCATGCTCAACACGAATCAGGAATTAATTTTCAGCTAAAACGATTAGAAGTCCCTATTTCAGCGAATTAACAATGACATACCTTATATTTCTTAAAAACTCTATGAATATAATTTGAAACTGAAAGCTAATTCCAGATTCGTGTTCAGCATGCACGTAAACTATTACGAACAAATTTTCAAGTAGATCTATGTGTATTTAAGAAAATAGTGCATAATTGGCAATAATTTTTGTGTGACAGATATGCTTGAAAATTAGTTTCCAGCAGTTTTCGGGCATGCTGAACTCGAATCTGGAATTAGTTTTCAGCTACAATGATTACAAGTACCTATTTCAGCGAATTAACAATGACATACCTTATATTTCTTAAAAAATCCATAAATATATTTGAAACTGGGGGAAACTAATTCCGATTTTGTGTTCAGCATGCACGTAAACTATTACGAACAAACTTTTTAAGTAGATCATGCGTATTTAAGAAAATAGTGCATAATTGGCAAATTTTTCGATGACAGATTTGCTTGAAAATTAGTTCCTAGAAGTATTCGGGCATGCTGAACACGAATCTGGAATCAGTTTTCAGCTACAACGATTAGAAATCCCTATTTCAGGAATTTAAAAAATGACATACCTTTTATTCCTTAAAAAATCCATAAATATAATTTTAAATTGAAAGCTAATTCCAGATCGTGTTCAGCATGCACGTAAAAACTATTTCGAAAAAAATTTTCAAGTAGATCTATATGTATTTAAGAAAATAGTGCATAATTGGCAATATGTTTTTAGTGACAGATATGCTTGAAAATTAGTTCCTAGCAGTGTTCGAGCATGCCGAACTCGAATCTGGAATTAGTTTTCAGCTACAATGATTACAAGTACCTATTTCAGCGAATTAACAAGACATACCTTATTTCTTAAAAAATCCATAAATAAATTGAAACTGAAAGCTAATTCAGATTCATGTTTCAGCATGCACGTAAACTATTACGAACAAATTTTCAAGTAGATCTATGCATATTTAAGAAAATAGTGCATAATTGGCAATATTTTTTGGGTGACAGATTTGGTTGAAAATTAGTTCCTTGAAGTGTTCGGGCATGCTGAACACGAAGATGGAATCAGTTTTCAGCTACAATGATTACAAGTCCCTATTTCAGCGAAATAACAATGACATACCTTACATTCCTTAAAAAATCCATAAAAATAATTTTAAACTGAAAGCTAATTCCAATTCGTGTTCAGCATGCACGTAAACTATTACGAAAAAATTTCAAGTAATTATGCGTATTTAAGAAAATTTGTGCAAATTGGCAATATTTTTTGCGTGAAAGAAATTGCTTTGAAAATTTGGGTTTCCCAGCAGTTTCGGGCATGCTGAACCGAATCTGGAATTAGTTTTCAGCTACAATGATTAGAAGTACCTATTTCAGCGAATTAACAATGACATACCTTATATTTCATAAAATATCCATAAATATAATTTGAAACTGAAAGCTAATTCCAGATTCGTGTTCAGCATGCACGTAAACTATTACGAACAAATTTTCAAGTAGATCTATGCGTATTTAAGAAAATAGTGCATAATCGGCAATATTTTTTGGGGGGAACAGATTTGCTTGGAAAATTAGTTCTAGAAGTATTTGGGCAGGCTGAAACACGAATCTGGAATAGTTTTCAGCTACAACGATTAGAAGGTCCCTATTTCCCGCGAATTAACAATGACATACCTTATATTCCTTAAAAAATCCATAAATATAATTTTGAAACTGAAAGCTAATTCCAGATTGTGTTTCAGCATGCACGTAAACTATTACGAACAAATTTCAAGTAGATCTATGCGTATTAAGAAAATAGTGCATAATGGCAATATTTTTTGGGGGAAGATATGCTTTAAAAATTAGTTCCTAGCAGTTTTCGGACATGCTGAACACGAATCTGGAAAATTAGTTTTCAGCTACAACGATTAGAAGTCCCTATTTCAGCGAATAACAATGACATACCTATATTCCTTAAAATCCATAATATTAATTTGAACTGAAAGCAAACCAGATTCGGTTTAGCAGCCGTAACTATTACGAACAAATTTCAATAAACTTTCATTAAGAAAATATGCAAATGGCCATAAATATT
>JACEEZ010010590.1:0-7500 GCA_016584305.1 Chionoecetes opilio
AAAAGGTGTTTAATCTCATTCCCACTGCCCCGAGCGTGTGGTTTTGTGTGTGTGTGTGTGTGTGTGTGTTGTGGTGGGTGTGTTGTTGTGGTGGGTTGGTGTGTGTGTGTTTTGTGTGTTCTTTTGTGTGGGTGTGACTTTTTTATAAATTCTTCCTTGCTGTATTTTCCCGTTTTATCTCTTTGTCTTCCTCCTCTTCCCTCCTCCCTTTCCCCCCCTCCTCCTCCTCCTCCTCCTCCTCCTTTCCCCCCCTCCTCCTCCTCCTCCTCCTCCCCTCCTCCTCCTCCCTCCTCCTCCTCCTCCCTCCTCCTCCTTCCTCCTCTCGTCTATTAAATGTCTTTTTTTGTTTGTTGCCATTTTCCTTACTAAAGGGGCCCTTTTTTCCCCCAGACTTTTAATGCAAAGATGTTTTTGCTTTATTTTTCCTTTGCCTTTTTTGACTTTGCGTTATTCCTGCCTCTCTCTTTGTTTCTTTTCTTATTGTGTTTGGGTCTCCTCTCTCTCTCTTCTCTCCTCTCTCTCTCCTCTCCTCTTCTCTCTCTCTTCTTCTTCTCTCCTCTCCCCTCCCCTCTCTCTCTCTTTTTCTTCTTTTCTCTTTTTTTCTCTTTTCCTTTTTTTCTTTTTTTCTTTTTTTTTTCTTCTTTTTTCTTTTTTTTCCTGCCTTCCATTCATTTCTTTTCTCCCCCCTTTTTTCCTTTTTTTTTTCTTCTTTTTTTTTTCTCCCTTTTTCCCTTTTTTTTCCCCCCCTTTTTTTCCTTCCCCCTTTCTTTTTTCTTTCTTTCTTTTTCCTCCCTCTTCTTCTTCCTTTTCCTCCTCTTCTTCTTCCTTCTCCTCCCTTCTTCTTTTTTCTCCTCCCTCTTCTTCTTTCCTTCTTTTTCCCCTCCTTTTCTCCTTCTCCTCCTCTTCTCTTCCTTCTCCTCCCCTCTTCTTCTTCCTTTTTTTTCTTCTTTCCCCCTTTTTTTTTTCCCCCCCCCCCTTTTTTTTTTCCCCCTCCCTTTTCTCCCCTTTTTGCTTCTTTTCCCCCCCTTTTCCCTTTTTCCCCCATCCCCTCCTCTCCTCCTCCTCCTCCTCCTCCTCCTCCTCCTCCTCCCCTCCTCCTCCCCCTCCTCCTCCTCCCCCCTCCTCCTCCTCCCCTCCTCCTCCCTCCTCCTCCCCCTCCTCCTCCTCCTCCTCCCCCCCTCCTTCGACAAACATCATGGGCGCATACAAAAATCACCAAAAGAATCCATTTAGGTCAAAAATCAAACATACTGTCCTCCCCTCCTCCTCCTCCTCCTCCTCCTCCCCCCTCCTCCTCTTTCCTCTTCCGGAGCCCCTTCCTCCTCCTCCCCTCCTCCTCCTGGGTGGGACTCTGGTGGTGAGAGGAATTTTAATCGGGGGATGAGTGGTTATTGTGAATTTGGGTTGGTTTTTTTTCTATGTGGGGTTTTTAGTGGGAGTAATAGTTATGAGGTGGTATGGGGGGTTTTGTGGTGGGGTTTTTTGTGGGAGTAGAAAAAGTACCCGTAGAATAAATTAGAAGTAGTAGTAGTCGTAGTAGTGTCGTAGTAGTAGTAGAGTATTTTGTACAGAGTGTGGGGATAATTTTTTTAGTATAACCAAAGGGTAAGGGGGGGAGCTCTCTCTCCGGGGGTTTTTAATCGTTGTGCGTGGTATACGGGTATGACAGTGGTAAAATAGTAGAAGTTAGTATATAGAACCCATCACCATTACCATAAACCAACCAAGCGGGGGACTAAATCTGAATGTTTTAAATCAAATACTAAAAAATGGGGAAAAGTATTTTAAAAGCTAAACTAAATACATTTTACGAATGTATTTAAATCTAAAACTAAATACTCATTTTATTTAGTCTTTGTAAAACTTTTTAAATACCACAAATTTTAACATGTCCAAAAAAAAAAAATTCCCCTTTGGATTTCCTTAGTTTTGGGTTTCCCTTAGAAATTTCCTTCTCCGGGCCTAAATTCCTTGAAATCCGGGGAATTTCCTTTCCAGGGAAACCCTGGTTCCTGTAAATCAGGGTTCCAGTATTGGGCGGGTTTTTGGCCAAAAAACTGATAAAAAAGTATTTACATTTTTATATTAAATGTATTTAAATACAATGTATTTGACAACCAATGTATTTATAATTACATTTCTAAATACACAATTGTATTTAAATACGTATTTAAATACAATTGTATTTAAATACTGCCCAGCTCTGATAACCACCACCACCACCCCACCACCACCACCACCACCACCACCACCCTCTCACCACATCCTTAACCCAAAACAAAGCTTCTCTCCTCTCCCCTCTCTCATCCCTTCACTCTTTCCAACCCTATTCCTTTCCCTTCAAACGCTGCCAGCCGCTCCAACGGGAACCTCACGTACCAGGCAGACGGTGGACGCAAAAGACGCAGCGGAAGGCTTAGGGATCACCCGATAATGCCTGGGTCGTGCCGGGAGGACCTTTGGGGGAATCCAGGCCAATTATTCCTTATGTTTGTCTACGAATCGTTGCTTCATAATGCGTGCGAGGACAGATCAGCAGGGATGGGATGGTATATTATGAAGGGAAGAAACATACTCATAGAAGGAAGGAATTTATGTCATGGGTTTGTAGTCATTAGATAATAGATGATAGGAACTAATTTTGGATTGAAAGGGAACGATACAGATACAGATGTAACAGGAATGCGATTATAAAACTTTTTTCATTTAGAATTTTATATATAGCTATTTGGACCTGTGGATTTTCATTAAGTACTTATGGGTCTGTATCAGTAACTAGATATTATAA
Organism: Chionoecetes opilio; assembly: GCA_016584305.1. Lineage (NCBI taxonomy): Eukaryota > Metazoa > Arthropoda > Malacostraca > Decapoda > Majidae > Chionoecetes > Chionoecetes opilio. The sequence continues at coordinate 2,789 of JACEEZ010010590.1, forward strand.
TAGGAAGTAATTGTGGCTTGAAAGGAAACTATACTGATTACTAGAATACGCTCATATTCTAGTAAATTTTTCGACACATTTTTTTGGGGGGACATGGAGAGTTAAAGTAATGGATATACTATACTACTCGTAAGAATATACAATGAAATTTTACTTTATTATAAAACTATTTAGATAAAGAGAATAAACTAGTGATAATGGGGTTTTTTCTGTGAGAGAGAGAGAGAGAGAGAGAGAGAGAGAGAGAGAGAGAGATTCCTTGCATACTAAAATGTAAACAAACTTTGAAATTGCACAAGTAATGACACTGTATAGAAACAATGGCTGATTATGATAAAATTATACTTAAATAGCAGAATAAGATTACATTAGGAAGTAAACAGGACTGATAAGAACTCTGTAGATAGCGGGAGATACTAATAACAAGAAGACTAATAGAGGAACCGTAGAAAAGCGGATGTAGAAAAACGGGAACTGTACTAACCGGTTTGTTATACGTTGAAAACCGCGAATTTTAACAAGGAGTGATATCAAGAACTTTGCTTTTTACTAATATTTTATTGGTTAAGATCCTTACTTCACTTGTTGATGAGTCGTTTTTCTTCTCATTGTTATTTCTCTTTCTCGTTTACTTTTACTTACTTTTCTTCCTCTTTTTCACACATTCTAATTCCTCATCTCTTGTTCCTTCTAACCCCATTTCATTACTGCAGTTGTTGAAAGGGGTGATCTCTCTCTCTCTCCTCTCGCTCTCCTTCCTCTCTCTCTCTCTCTCTCTCTCTCTCTCTCTCTCTCTCTCTCTCTCTCTCTCTCTCTCGGCCAATTTTCTCCCGGCCACCTGAAAAGCGGGGTCTGAAGTGCGCGGTGACGTCTGACAAATCGAGATAAAATTGAAGATGTGAAAACGGCTTCGACGAGATCACACGTTTAATCCCAAGCCACCTGTTTATTCCTTTCTTATGTCGTGTTCAGTCATCTCCTCCTCCTCCTCCTCCTCCTCTCCTCCTCTCCTCCTCCTTCCTCCTCTCCTCCTCCTCCTTTCTCTCCTCTCGTCCTTCTCTTCCTCCTCCTCCCCCTTTCCTCTTTCCTTTTCCTCCTCCTTTCCCCCTCCTCTCCTTCTCCTGCCTCTCCTCCTCTCCTCCTCCTCCCTTTCCCTCTTTCTCCCCCTTTCCTCTTCTCCTCCTCCTCTTCCTCTCCTCCTCCTCTTTCCTCTCCTCCTCCTCTTTCCTCTCCTCCTCCTCCTCCTTTCTCTCCTCCTCTCCTCCTCCTCCTCCTTCCTCTCCTCCTCCTCCTCCTCCTCCTCCTCCTACGTCCTAATTCTGATGAGTGTATAGAAAGAAATGTAAGGGAACGTAAAGATAAATAGATAGATGGATAGATAGATATAGATAGATAAATAGATAAATAGATAGGTAGTATAGTATTTGATGAGTGTATTGAAGGAAATGTTAGGACATGAAAAGAGAGAGAGATAAATAGATAGATAGATATAGATATAGATAGATAGATTCATAAATACATAAATAGATAGGTAGTTAACTAGGTAGGTAGTTCAATACTTGTTAGGTCGTTAGAGTTGGAGTGGTTTGACACATTCTTTCCTTTATGGTTATTTTCTAATGTTTATTATTTGTTTCTGATTTTCTTCGTGTAATTGTAGATTTTTTTAATGTATGTGTGTGTGTGTTTATGAATGTGTGTGTTTGTTTGTGTGTTTTGTATTGATCAGACACGCACTGACAGAGAGAGAGAGAGAGAGAGAGAGAGAGAGAGAGAGAGAGAGAGAGAGAGAGAGAGAGAGAGAACAATTCTGCATTATAAGAAGGAATATAAAACATAATATTACCCTTATACCACAACTCTCTCTCTCTCTCTCTCTCTCTCTCTCTCTCTCTCTCTCTCTCTCTCTCTCTCTCTCTCTTTCTTTCTATTGTCCTATTTCTTCCGTTCTACTTCTCTCTCTTATTCTTATTCAGCATCTGTTTCATCATTACCTTCTTTTCAAAATCTTTATTCTCATTTTTTCCATATAATTCCTCATCTTTCTCATTTCCTCTTCCTCCTCTTCCTGCACTATAGCCACGGTCATGGTTGGGGAAGGGATCGAGAGGGAGGAGTGAAGGTATGAGGCAGTAGGGAAGGAGAGAGGAAGGAGAGAGGAAGGAGGGAAGGAGTGATGTAGGAAGAAGGAGGAAGGAGGAAGGAAGGAGAGAGGGAGGAAGGAAGGAGAGAAGGAGGCAGGAGGGAGAGAGTGAGGTAGGATGGAGGGAGTGATGTGTAGGAAGGAGGGAGGAAGGGAGGAAGGAAGGAAGGAGGGAGGGAAGAAGGAGGGAGAGAAGGAGGCAGGAAGGAGGAGGGAGGGAGAGAAGGAGGCAGTAGGGAGGGATGAGGGAGGAGGGAACCAGTCTGTGCGTTGGGGGTGATGAGGCTCATTTGTCAAGGGGAGACTCGCTGCTCATAACAATGGCTGCGCGAAATATACTTTATCTCCCTGACAATACAACATAATGCACGTTAGATTCAGACCCTTTCATTCCCTCACTACAAATTAACAGCCTTACTTCTCTCGTATTTATTATTCTTTATCTTGCCTACATATGTTTCCTATTAGTTTTTTTCATGTTCGTTTTATTTTGTCATTTTTTCATCCGGTTTGGTATATTTTGTAATACCGAATAAAGTAAATCTGTGTTGATTGTAAAATGTTAATAAGGCAAGGATCCCCATGTTGTGCTGTATGTATGTATGTATGTAAGTGGCTCACAGCTTGGTATTACAGGAATTTATAGGCTCGAGTCACGGCTGCTGGTAATGGGGGGTCGCACGAGGGAGGGGGGTGGGAGGCAAGGAGGGAGAGGGGGAGAAGGTAGAGAAGAACGAACGAACGAGTGTGTTTGTGCTTGTATCTTACGGCTCGTAATCAGGGCAGAACAAGAAGTAACGGATACAAACTGGAAAAGCGTAGATTTAAAAAGGAAATAAGGAAAAACTGGTTCACAAATAGAGTGGTAAATGATTGGAATGAACTCAGTCGTCAGGTAGTTAGTGCGGAGTCAATAGGGAGTTTTAAAAGGAGGCTAGATAATTTCATGGATGGGGATGAAAGGTGGAAGTAGGTAGTATTAAGTAACAGGAACTACCACGTATAGGTCTCACGGCCTCTTGTAGCTTCCTTATTTTCTAATGTTCTTATGTTCTTGTGTATCCTGGGTTTGCTTTAGTCACTTTAAATTCACGAAGGTTTCATTTTCTTTCATCTAGTTTTGCCAATGCGTATTTAATCTATGTGACTTTTTTCCCGCTTGTATTATATGTCATTCTGATTACAGCGTGTATGTTATGTATGATCCTCTGATTGTACCTGGAACTGTCGCCGATCGGAACTCTCGCCGCCGTCGTCGAGTGTTCCAATTCTTGATATTACAGGACCCAATATATACATTTAATCAAGTGTTACCCGTGTTTCTGCATTCAGGGATGAAATACTATCGTTACTTTATCAGTTTAGGGTTTGATTAGGTGCCCTTGTCCAGGTTAGGTTAAAATTTCCACGTCGACGAGAGTTCTAGTTTGTTGTTTCGGCGAGAATTCCCATCGGCGACAGTTCCATAAGCCCTCTGATTCCTCTCTCCACTCTTGTCTGACTGTTGAATGAAATGTAATGTAACTGAAAGGGAAGACAAATACGAAAGACATTATACAGGCGTCTCTAAGTGGGTCTCTAATATGTAAATTATGGTTTTGGGAATATTAATTGTTGTATTTGTTTGCTCGTGTTGATGTGGAAGATGTGGAGGAAAAAAAGGATATGCCGGACGTAAGCTTCAGTAGATTTTTATTTTTAATTTTTAATTCATATTATTATTGCTATCGATATCCTTGTTATTATTGTTATAGTTATTACTACTCCTATTATTGTTATCATCATTATTATTACTACTATGATAATGATCGATGATAAACATGTTTTTTAGTATTCATGGTTTTTTTTCTCTCTCTCTCTCTCTCTCTTCTCTCTCTTCTCTCTCTCTCTTCCTCTCTCCTCTCCTCTCTCTCTCTCTTTCTCCTCTCTCCTCTCTCTCTCTCTCTCTCTCCTCTCTCTCTCTCTCTCTCTCTCTCTCTCTCCTCTCTCTCTCTCTCTCTCTCTCCTCATCTCTCTCTCTCTCTCTCTCTCTCTCTCTCCTCTCTCTCTCTCTCTCTCTCTCTCTCTCCAGTCACCCACTATACAATTGTCATATTCAAAACAAGGAAGGAGATAAGAGTGAGGAATAAAGAAACACTCGCGCCGTTCATAACTCGCTGCGTCCACGACAATAAACTGAAACGGAATATAACTCACGATAAAGGTAGATGAAAATGTGATGAACTATATAATCTTGAACTTTGATTTGTAAAGGTTTATTGTGCAATTAAACATACAGCATATATATATATAATATATATATATATATATATAATATCATATATATATTATATATATATATAATATATATATATACAGTACAAGCATGTACATAAATACACATAGTGCAGCAGCAAAAAAGTACAAAGCGGGCATTAGCCCGCCGGTGAGGAGATTATCTCGTCAAACTACGGGAGGGTCGCGTGGAGGCATGGTGACGGTGAGTCACCTGCGTCACTGGTCACCCGGCCGGGGGCGGCAGGGTGTGGGTGATGTGTCAGCGGGGAGGGGGTGTTGCTCGCAACACCTC
>JACEEZ010010590.1:15000-85000 GCA_016584305.1 Chionoecetes opilio
AGGTTCCAGAGCACCACCCCCGGAAAGCGGGTTCACCAGTCCCGACTAACACCCGGTACCCAATCACTGCTGGGTGGACAGGGGCTTGGGTGTAAGGAGACAGCCCGTCTTTCTCCGCTCCGCCCGGGGATCGAACCCGGGATCTCTCGGTTGTGAGCCAAGCGTGCTAACCACTGCACTACGGAGTACCCGCTTATTGAGGCGCTTCTCTGCAGCCAGCTGAGTAGGTGACTCAGTTGCTCTTCTGTCCATGAGAATAACATCCTCTCATGGATGTTTCCGCGCCTGCCTCATGTCCTTGATGTGTGTCAAGATCTATATATCTAATAAAAAATATGGGTCTTGATGTTAGTATGTCTGTGTGTGTGTGTGTGTGCGGTATAGAGCGGCGGGCGGCGGTGGCCTTGCCGTGCAAGCCCTTGCCGCAGCGTCTCACCCTCGATCGAGTCTCCACCAAGCAATGTTTTTTCTTTTACTTTGTGCTTGCAAAGATATATTTATGATATGAACAAATACGATTTTTTAGATACAACGAGATTGTACTTAGTGTCAGCCAATGTCTTGCCCGTTTGTGCATTTATAATATTACTAGCAGGATACCCGGCGTGGCCCGTGTTTTTTTTTTTGCATAATAATATGCATAATAATATCCCGTTCCGTCCCATCCCGTCCCGTCCCATCCCGCCCCGCCCCATCCCGTTCCGTCCCATCCCGTTCCGTCCCATCCCGCCCCGTCCCATCCCGTCCCGTCCCATCCCGCCCCGCCCCATCCCGTCCCGTCCCATCCCGCCCCGTCCCATCCCGTTCCGTCCCATCCCGTCCCTCCCTTCCCGTCCCGTCCCGTCCCATCCCGTTCCGTCCCTCCCGTCCCTCCATACATCCATGACAGCTCCATCCCGACATTGTCCGCACCCGTCGAGCCCTCCCGTTCTGCCCTTACGCCATCCCGCCCCCCCGTAACACGTGGCCATGCAGTCCGTCCCCATCACGGCTCCCTCCCATTTAGATGCCCGGGGCCCATAGCCCGGCCATTCATTGTTTCCATTGTTACGTCCATACGAATCCGCATGCAAACTTAGCGTTCAAATCCCACCCGCCCATCCGTCGGTATTCCTCCCGATTGTATCGCGCCCGTCATTTTTCCGTAACGCCCGCCCATCCGTTCGTTCCATCAGAAAACCCACATACAGCAAGTCACCATCCCGCCCGTCCCATCCGCCCCGCCCATCCCGTCCCTCCCTTCCCGTCCCATCCCGCCCCGCCCCATCGTTTACGTCATCCGTTCTTCCCATCGCCCCGTCCCATCCCGTCCCGTCCATCCCGCCCCGCCCCATCCCGTTCCGTCCCATCCCGTTCCGTCCCATCCCGCCCCGTCCCATCCCGTCCCGTCCCATCCCGCCCGCCCCATCCCGTTTCCGTCCCATCCCGTTCCGTCCCATCCCGCCCCGTCCCATCCCGTCCCGTCCCATCCCGCCCGCCCCATCCCGTCCCTCCCTTCCCGTCCCATCCCGTCCCGTCCCGTCCCGTCCCGTCCCGTCCCGTCCCTAACCAATAATATCCGAAAAATGAAAAGTCTCCGAAAAGTCTCCGAATTGAAAAAATAAAAGCGTAAAAACCTAAGTTAGAGCCTTCCGGTTCTAATGAGACCACTTACAGCCTTCTCCGACGAAAACTGTGGGAGGAGTACGGTAACAAACATATGGACATTGCCCTTTATATATTAGATGACGCGTGTGCGATAAGCGGAATTTCATTAGCTTTCCATTGATATATTTCGTTTTCTGATAAATGAATTAGCCGCATGCATAAATTAGCGTTAACTAAATAAATAACATCATGAAATCGGGTATTTTTCCCCGATTTATGAGGTTATTTATTTAGTTAACGCTAATGTATGCATGCTGATTCATTTATCAGAAAACGAAAAATATCAATAGAAAGCTAATGAAATTCCGCTTTTATTGATATTCTCCATGTAAAATGTTTTCTCGCAAAATATTAAATGGCGAAGAGTTTAAGTAAATGTTAATATGAGTTTAAGTTCATGCATATTTCTTGAGAGTCTCATAATGGCCTTTCTTTAGTGTGTTTTACGGTTTTTTATTTGATAATATTATAGAACAAGCATTTCCGAAGATAACAGTATACCTTTTATACTGATAAACATATATTTAGTATGGGAAAATTACCATAAGCTGGCAAACACGGGCGGTGTCACAGTGTTTTGTGACTTATTTACAGGCGGTACCTATTTTATGCAACACCGGTACTGGTGGTTCGTCATGGACTGTCCACAGGTATTCGTCCAGTTGGGATTTTAACTTCTCTACGGAGCAGCCGGTGATGTCTCGGATATTTCTTGGGAGGCTGTTGAAGGCTCTTGGGCCACTGTAGGGTAGGCTGGCTGATAGAAGAGTCTTTAATTTTGCCGGGGCTTGAGTTGGTGGGGCTTTCCTGTAGCATTTCCAACCTGCCCTCTCATTAATGTAAGCTTCCACTTTGTTGATGTTGGAGGGGTTGGCCCGGGTACTTTTTCTTCTAGGATCTTCCAGATGTATATGGTGGAATATCTCTCTCTGCGTCGTTGCTGGGAATATAGTCCTAGTCTTTTTAGTGTTTCCCAATAGGAGAGTTCTTTCATCACTCTTATTTGCCTTGTGAATGACCGTTGTAGCGACTCAAGGGCCTGGATATCCATAGCCTTGTGGGGAGGCTATGGATTCCAGGCCCCTGCATTTTTCTTTACATGGCCTTTCTTATCGTATTCAGTAAGGTAGAGGAAATTAATAATCGGATAACTGTTTATATTCAACCACAGTAGATACAAAAAAGCCTTCAGAATTGGCGCCAAACAAAAACATATAAGTTAACCCTTCCAAAAAACACCATCCAAATTTTCTATGATACCTCAAATATAAATATGTGTATGTAATGTTATCTGCTAAGGAATTTTTGATACTAAATTATATGCCACACAAATACATATAAATCCTTAACGAGAGAAAAAATTAATACATAAAAACAACACCTTTTATACGGAAACTAAAAAAAAACATCCCTTCCTTATGGCTCCCGATCAAGTGTATTATTATTTTAACACATAATAGAGAAAAACGGCTCAAAATTACTGTAATATATAAGTCTCCCTGTATATCGAGACCCATTTTCTCTTATTATTAACTGTGGTGGTTGTGGTGGGACTGTGGTTGAGCTTGATAAGGGGATACACACACACACATTGCCTCCCCGCCACCACCACCTCCACCACCACCCATGACCTCTCCTCCGCCTGTCACATGACCTCCTCCCCCATGGACATGATAGAAACAGCCCTCGACAGCAGGTGGGTGACTAGGGGGCAAGGCAGTAAGGGCAGGAATGGGGGGGGGGGGGTTGTGTGTACGTGTGTTATGGGTGTGTGTACGTGTGTGTGTGTAGTCTTGCAATGTTTACCTTTTCATGTTTTGTTTTTCATTTAATTTGAGTTGAATTCTCGTATCTTATTTTTAGTTTCTGGGTTATAGTATCTTCTTATTTTATTTCTCGGTATTTAGAATGATTTTAGGTTAGTTTTAAATTGTGATGGGTTACGTTTGTGGACTTTGGATCTATTATGGTACCTGGAACTGTCGGCGAGTGTTCCAATGATTGATATTACTGGACCCAATATATGCATTTAATAAGGTTTTACCCGTGTTTCTGCATTCAGGGATGATATAGCAGTAGTAGCTTGATCGGTTAGGTTAAGGTAGGTGCCAATGTCCAGGTTAGGTTAATATTTCCACGTCGGCGAGAGTTCTCGGTTGGTGTTTCGGCGAGAATTCCCATCGGCGACAGTTCCATAAACCTATATTATTAGTTTTCGTCCATTTTAGTTAATTGACCTAACCTAACCTGCTTCTCAAAAACTTGTTACAACGGTTTATGGAACTGTCGCCGATGGGAATTCTCGCCGAAACACAAATCTAGAACTCTCGCCGACGTGGAAATATTAACCTAACCTGGACAATGGCACCTAACTTAACCTAACTGATCAAGCTAACGATAGTATTTCATCCCTGAATGTAGAAACACGGGCAAAACTTGATTAAATATATACATTGGGTCCTGAAACTAAGAATTGGAACACTCGACGACGGCGGCGAGAATTCCTATAGGCGACAGTTCCAGGTACCGTTACAACTGGTTTTATATTTAACTAACTGTGGTTTCGGTAAATTTTCGTTATTGGACACCGCTGTTTCTGAGGACGAAACTGTTATTCTGAGTAGGTAGTTGTGACGTGTTTTGAATTGTTTAGGAACTCGTATGGGGGATGTCAATGGTTAGGTTTTGTATACCCCCTTAAGGCCCTAAGCTTAAAACTAGGGATTTCTGCCAAAAAACTAACAGCAGATGAATCCCTAAACACATCACGTTTCATCAGATTTATTGGTTTCGTTCTCTTAAAAAATCAAATGACGGTCAATTTATAGTTTCACCCAACCAACGATTTTCTGATGCGCCTTATGTTTTTCTGGTGTGTTTTGATGTGTTGTGAATGAATCTGCTAACCGTTTCTGTCGCATTTATATTATTTTTATTTTTTTTTAATGCAAAAATGAAAAAAATAAAAAAAGGAACCTAAACCTAACCTAACCTTTACCTATACCTAACCTAACCCATACCTAACCTATACCTAACCTATACCTAACTTAACCCATACCTAACCTATACCTAACCTATACCTAACCTAACCCATACCTAACCCATACCTAACCCAACCTAACCTAACCTAACCTATACCTAACCTAACCTTTACCTAACCTAACCTTTACCTATACCTAACCTAACCTAACCTATACCTAACCTAACCCATACCTAACCTATACCTAACCTAACCCATACCTAACCTATACCTAACCTAACCTTTACCTAACAAAACAAAAAACAAAAACTAACCTTTATCTACCTTAAAAAAAAAAAAAAAAAAAAAATTGCGACAGAAACGGTTAGCAGATTCATTCAAAACACATAAAAACACACCAGAAAAACATAAGGCGCATCAGAAAATCGTTGGTTGGGTGAAACTATAAATTATCCCAAATGACTACGTACAGTGGAGGAGTAACATGTTTAGGTTATAATGGACGAGAACTGCGCAGTCGCTACCGCCGTTACCACTTATGTTTTCTGTATTATTTTTTGCTCGGTGTACTGTGCAGTATTAATCCACTTCTGCGTAACCTTTAAAACTTATATAGTGCATATTAAAGAAATTATATAGTTGCCTAATCTAATAGCGCATACAGGCACACCCTCCCCGTCCAGAGGCCCCCCCACCCTTTAGGAGGTTAGGTTAAGGTTCGGTTAGGGTAGTAATCCTCCTGGCAGGGCGGAACAGTGCGGATCACTCGGCGGCTGGTGCGAATGCGGGGCGGGGCGGGGCGAGGCGCACTTGTTTTTTGTACAATTTGTCACTTCCTTGGTTTTTGAGACACTGATAATTATTTCCTGGCCAAGTTATAGTGCTTTTCCTGATGAAAATAATACACTGTCATCAATGGAAACGGCGACCCTAGGATTTGGTGATGAAAAAAAAAAAAATTATACTGGGTTTCCGAAAATAGAAATATCTCTATCTGAAAAAAGACTAATTTTACACAGGGAAAAACTAACCAGTGTCTCAGAAAATGACCGCGTAGTCCTTGTCCATTTTTACCCATGTTTGTTTTAAGGTGTAGGCGGCCCCTCTCGCCCCTCAGGCTTCTGGTACTCTCGTCGCCGTCAGTCAGTTCTCCAATTTTTCCCGTAGTTAAGTGTTCTACGACAGTTCCAGTTCTTTATCTTAAAATTGCAGCACCTATTACATAAATCTAATTGCTTTTACCTGTATATCTGCATTCAGGAATTAAATACCAGCAAAACCTTCATGCATCAGGCACTACCCTAGAAATTATTCATGAAAATGCTGGAGCGTTTCTCGTTCCGCGAGTCGGATATTTAGAAGATAAAAAGATAGAAGGGAAAGAGAGGGGATAGTTAATATTTCGTTCCGCTGCGGTAGTGCGAAGGTTTATTCTTATTGATATTATCTGTAACTAAATATAACTCTACATCTAACACCTACCCTAACCATTACTGGCAAAAATGACTTATTCTATAAACTTTCTCGCTCTGCTTGACACCGCAGTAGTGCAGTTTTTTTGTCTTGATATTATCTGTGACTAAGGTTAATTTCCAGAAAAACACCATATTCACTTTGGTGGATGAGATTATTTTTTTCGGGTGAGTTTTATGCATTATTAATTATTCTGCTAACCGTTTCTGTCGCAAATCCTATTTTTTTTTGGTAACGGTAATAACATCTTGGCGGAGCGGGGCCAACCGTGCCTCCACCCGCTGTGGACCCACGCCGCGTGCTGTGCCACCCCGCCGTAAGACCAGGGTTTTTTTCATTATAATTTTTAACTATAACCACTGGATATTAAACAAATTTTATCTAACCTAACCTGCCAGCGGTTGGTGCGTAGTTGAAATATATTAAGAAATTAATATCTCAGGAACGAGTGATTTCCGGCAGAAAAGCAATACACCAATACACCAGTGTAATACACCAGTGTCCTGTACTATGGGCAGAAGGCGCCTCATATAACACATGGGTGTCCTTCGTAGTGAGACTGGCGTTTTTCTGGAATAATACCTTAACTAAATAAAACCCCACATCTAACCTAACCTAACTAAATAAAACCCCACATCTAACCTAACCTAACCTAACTAAATAAATAAAACCCCACATCTAACCTAACTAAATAAAACCCCACATCTAACCTAACCTAACTAAATAAAACCCCACATCTAACCTAACCTAACTAAATAAAACCCCACATCTAACCTAACCTAACCTAACTAAATAAAACCCCACATCTAACCTAACCTAACCTAACTAAATAAAACCCCACATGTAACCTAACCTAACCTAACTAAATAAAACCCCACATCTAACCTAACCTAACCTAACTAAATAAAACCCCACATCTAACCTAACCTAACCTAACTAAAATAAACCCACATCTAACCTAACCTAACCTAACTAATAAAACCCACATCTAACCTAACCTAACCTAACTAAATAAAACCCCACATCTAACCTAACCTAACCTAACTAAATAAAACCCCACATCTAACCTAACCTAACCTAACTAAATAAAACCCCACATCTAACCTAACCTAACCTAACTAAATAAAACCCCACATCTAACCTAACCTAACCTAACTAAATAAAACCCCACATCTAACCTAACCTAACTAAATAGAACCCCACATCTAACCTAACCTAACTAAATAGAACCCCACATCTAACCTAACCTAACTAAATAAAACCCCACATCTAACCTAACCTAACCTAACTAAATAAAACCCCACATCTAACCTAACCTAACTAAATAAAACCCCACATCTAACCTAACCTAACTAAATAAAACCCCACATTCTAACCTAACCTAACTAAATAAAACCCCACATCTAACCTAACCTAACTAAATAAAACCCCACATCTACCTAACCTAACTAAATAAAACCCACATCTAACCTAACCTAACCTAACTAAATAAAACCCCACATCTACCTAACCTAACCTAACTAAATAAAAACCCCACATCTAACTAACCTAACCTAACTAAATAAAACCCCACATCTAACCTAACCTAAACTAAATAAAACCCCACATGTACCTAACCTAACCTAACTAAATAAAACCCCACATCTAACCTAACCTAACCCAATAAAAAACCCCACATCTAACCTAACCTAACCTAACTAAATAAAACCCCACATCTAACCTAACCTAACCTAACTAAATAAAACCCCACATCTAACCTAACCTAACCTAACTAAATAAAACCCCACATCTAACCTAACCTAACTAAATAAAACCCACATCTAACCTAACCTAACCTAACTAAATAAAACCCACATCAACCTAACTAACCTAACTAAATAAACCCCACATGTAACCTACCTAACCTAACTAAATAAAACCCCACATCTAACCTAACCTAACCTAACTAAATAAAACCCCACATCTAACCTAACCTAACCTAAATAAATAAAACCCCACATCTAACCTAACCTAACCTAACTAAATAAAACCCCACATCTAACCTAACCTAACCTAACTAAATAAAACCCCACATCTAACCTAACCTAACCTAACTAAATAAAACCCCACATCTAACCTAACCTAACTAAATAAAACCCCACATCTAACCTAACCTAACTAAATAAAACCCCACATCTAACCTAACCTAACCTAACTAAATAAAACCCCACATGTAACCTAACCTAACCTAACTAAATAAAACCCCACATCTAACCTAACCTAACCTAACTAAATAAAACCCCACATCTAACCTAACCTAACCTAACTAAATAAAACCCCACATCTAACCTAACCTAACTAAATAAAACCCCACATCTAACCTAACCTAACTAAATAAAACCCCACATCTAACCTAACCTAACTAAATAAAACCCCACATCTAGCCTAACCTAACCTAACTAAATAAAACCCCACATCTAACCTAACCTAACCAAATAAAACCCCACAACTAACCTAACCTAACTAAAAAACCCACATCTAGCCTAACCAACCTAACTAAATAAACCCCACATCTAACTAACCTACCAAATAAAACCCCACAACAACTAACCTAACTAAATAAAACCCACATCTAACCTACTTAATGTTACTGGAATAATATACATACTTATTTACGGGGGGGGGGGGGGGGGGGGCTAGAAAGTGTTATTCATTTCCGCAAAACAAGAGCATTTCCGGCAAAAACAAAAGCTAAATTAGTTCAAAACGCATCAAAACTACATAGAAAATAATAACGTCATACAAAAATGTGATGTCCAATAATAAAATGCCCTTTATTCCTCCTTTTCATCTATTACAAGTGGAACCGTCGTCAAAAATGTCCACGGTAGCGAGTGTTCCACCGTCGGCGAGAGTTCCGTGTTGATGTTTCGATGAGAATTTTGGTAGACGAGAGTACCGGGCACCCCCCTCCCACCCTGCAATCATTCCACATAGCTTCCCAGTGCTGTAGTGCTAATAAGTTTTTTCCTTGATATTTTACTGTAACTAAATCAAACCCCATGTCTAACCCACTCCTATCCGTTTCTGGCGGAAATCACTTGTTTTTAAACTTGGCGGGGGTTAGGGTGGTATAGAAAATATGTTAATTTCCCACAATAACGAGTGTCAAATCATTCAAGATACAACAAAACTAAGTGGAGAAGAAAAGTGCTATCCTCAAAAATAGTGGTGCCCGATAGAGAAATTATACCGTGTTTTTGTATGTTAGCAAACTTAGCTAGAACGCGATGAGTCTAGACCTTAATCAGCCTTCCAAGCGTGTACGAGTGCTGATAAACTTAGAGTGCTGATAAACTTAAGAGTGCTGATAAACTTAGGAGTGCTGATAAACTTAGAGTGCTGATAAACTTAGCGTGCTTAGATAAACTTGCTGTAATTGGTTAGGAAGGAAAAGGTTTGTCGAATGCAAGAATCTGGTCACTAAATAAAAAAAAATTCATCAAGGGAGAAGGGAAATGAAAGCCAAATGCGCGGCCTCACTATAAGCAGGACAGTCGGTAACTATGTGTTGTCTTTCCTTATCCCATGGTATCAGCTTTTGCCTGGTAACCATTCATTCCCTGGACCACCTCTGCACTAAAACCATACGTGGCATCCAAGCATCAATTCAGAAACCAGATCTATAATGTCATTTAAGCATGTGTCTCTGTTTGTATTCCCTTATCGTCCCTCACTAAGAAATTGTCTCTACCCGTAAAGAAAGTGTCAATTCCGTAACCCGATGATGTGTGTGTTTGTAGTCAAGGTGTTGTTATTTGGTGGTTTTATGGATTGTGATGGGCTGTGATGTATAAGTTAGGGAGGTGTAGTGTGTGAAGGAGCCAGAGAGGGGATAGAGCAGTGGCCGGTGAAGGGGCCAGAGAGGGGATAGAGCAGTGGCCGGTGAAGGGGCCAGAGAGGGGATAGAGTAGTGGCCGGTGAAGGGGCCAGAGAGGGGATAGAGCAGTGGCCGGTGAAGGAGCCAGAGAGGGGATAGAGCAGTGGCCGGTGAAGGGGCCAGAGAGGGGATAGAGCAGTGGCCGGTGAAGGAGCCAGAGAGGGGATAGAGCAGTGGCCGGTGAAGGGGCCAGAGAGGGGATAGAGCAGTGGCCGGTGAAGGGGCCAGAGAGGGGATAGAGCAGTGGCCGGTGAAGGGGCCAGAGAGGGGATAGAGCAGTGGCAGGTGAAGGGGCCAGAGAGGGGATAGAGCAGTGGCCGGTGAAGGGGCCAGAGAGGGGATAGAGCAGTGGCCGGTGAAGGGGCCAGAGAGGGGATAGAGCAGTGGCTGGTGAAGGAGCCAGAGAGGGGATAGAGCAGTGGCCGGTGAAGGAGCCAGAGAGGGGACAGAGCAGTGGCCGGTGAAGGAGCCAGAGAGGGGATAGAGCAGTGGCCGGTGAAGGGGCCAGAGAGGGGATAGAGCAGTGGCCGGTGAAGGAGCCAGAGAGGGGATAGAGCAGTGGCCGGTGAAGGAGCCAGAGAGGGGATAGAGCAGTGGCCGGTGAAGGAGCCAGAGAGGGGATAGAGCAGTGGCCGGTGAAGGGGCCAGAGAGGGGATAGAGCAGTGGCCGGTGAAGGAGCCAGAGAGGGGATAGAGCAGTGGCCGGTGAAGGAGCCAGAGAGGGGATAGAGCAGTGGCCGGTGAAGGGGCCAGAGAGGGGATAGAGCAGTGGCCGGGAAAGGGCCAGAGAGGGGATAGAGCAGTGGCCGGTGAAGGAGCCAGAGAGGGGATAGAGCAGTGGCCGGTGAAGGGGCCAGAGAGGGGATAGAGCAGTGGCCGGTGAAGGGGCCAGAGAGGGGATAGAGCAGTGGCCGGTGAAGGAGCCAGAGAGGGGATAGAGCAGTGGCCGGTGAAGGAGCCAGAGAGGGGATAGAGCAGTGGCCGGTGAAGGAGCCAGAGAGGGGATAGAGCAGTGGCCGGTGAAGGAGCCAGAGAGGGGATAGAGCAGTGGCCGGTGAAGGAGCCAGAGAGGGGATAGAGCAGTGGCCGGTGAAGGAGCCAGAGAGGGGATAGAGTAGTGGCCGGTGAAGGGGCCAGAGAGGGGATAGAGCAGTGGCCGGTGAAGGAGCCAGAGAGGGTATAGAGCAGTGGCCGGTGAAGGGGCCAGAGAGGGGATAGAGCAGTGGCCGGTGAAGGGGCCAGAGAGGGTATAGAGCAGTGGCCGGTGAAGGAGCCAGAGAGGGGATAGAGCAGTGGCCGGTGAAGGAGCCAGAGAGGGGATAGAGCAGTGGCCGGTGAAGGAGCCAGAGAGGGGATAGAGCAGTGGCCGGTGAAGGGGCCAGAGAGGGGATAGAGCAGTGGCCGGTGAAGGAGCCAGAGAGGGGATAGAGCAGTGGCCGGTGAAGGAGCCAGAGAGGGGATAGAGCAGTGGCCGGTGAAGGGGCCAGAGAGGGGATAGAGCAGTGGCCGGTGAAGGAGCCAGAGAGGGGATAGAGCAGTGGCCGGTGAAGGAGCCAGAGAGGGGATAGAGCAGTGGCCGGTGAAGGGGCCAGAGAGGGGATAGAGCAGTGGCCGGGCTGGAGGATCTATAAAACTAACATAACGGGCTGATCATAAACGTGATTGATTTCTTTTCTTCTCTGGCAAGGATTTTATGTGCCTTTCTTATCCTGGCCCAATGAGATCAGTAGTGAGGAATGATATTTAGTCAAGTCTTAATTAAAGTATTATTGCTGTCTTATTGGGTATGAAGTTTTCAGTATGACACTCTAGTCAATTTTTTTTAACGAGGCAAAAAATCCTGCCCCCTTGCTGCTTACTGCTTGATATTTGATGCCAGGAGAAGGGAATACTATGCTTCTTCTAAATGTCAGTTGTATTTTATCATAGTTAACCCTAGTATCAGGTAAACACAGGCATCATTTTAAGCATGAGACCTTAAGATAACATGGAATTTTTGCCTTGTTCAAAAAAATAGACTATAGTGGTAATGGAAGAGATTGAGGTGTGTGTTGAACTTGTTATGTTTGTTGTTGTGAATAGAGGAAATAGATGAGGCGGTTAAGCTTCCCAAGATAGACGTGGAGACAAAATTCAGGTCATTGAATTGAGGTACAAAATATAAGTTGCTTAATAGCGATTTATTTTTCAAAGTAGACAGACAGACACACAGACATTTTTCAAAGTAGACACAGACATTTTTCAAAGTAGACAGACGGACACACAGACATTTTTCAAAGTAGACAGACAGACACACAGACATTTTTCAAAGTAGACAGACAGACACACAGACATTTTTCAAAGTAGACAGACAGACACACAGACATTTTTCAAAGTAGACAGACAGACACACAGACATTTTTCAAAGTAGACAGACAGACACACAGACATTTTTCAAAGTAGACAGACAGACACACAGACATTTTTCAAAGTAGACAGACAGACACACAGACATTTTCAAAGTAGACAGACAGACACACAGACATTTTTCAAAGTAGACAGACAGACACACAGACATTTTTCAAAGTAGACAGACAGACACACAGACATTTTTCAAAGTAGACAGACAGACACACAGACATTTTTCAAAGTAGACAGACAGACACACAGACATTTTTCAAAGTAGACAGACAGACACACAGACATTTTTCAAAGTAGACAGACAGACATGGGTCACAATTGGTAGAGTTTTGTAGATATCAGACACTTCATTCACAATCATTACCATATTTTTTGCAGCAGTCAAATATATGAGAAGGAATCCTACACTGCAGAGTCCTGAGTGAGGCGTTGCAGGATCACTGGACTCACCACACACTCAGACATTGTGTTCAAAATTAGGCGCTGCAGGATCACTGGACTCACCACACACTCAGACATTGTGTTCAAAATTAGGCGCTGCAGGATCACTGGACTCACCACACACTCAGACATTGTGTTCAAAATTAGGCGCTGCAGGATCACTGGACTCACCACACACTCAGACATTGTGTTCAAAATTAGGCGCTGCAGGATCACTGGACTCACCACACACTCAGACATTGTGTTCAAAATTAGGCGCTGCAGGATCACTGGACTCACCACACACTCAGACATTGTGTTCAAAATTAGGCGCTGCAGGATCACTGGACTCACCACACACTCAGACATTGTGCTCAAAATTAGGCGCTGCAGGATCACTGGACTCACCACACACTCAGACATTGTGTTCAAAATTAGGCGCTGCAGGATCACTGGACTCACCACACACTCAGACATTGTGCTCAAAATTGACTTGTACTGGAATATCGAGATTTGAAATGAACTGAATGAGGATTATTTCTATTTTCCTGAGTCTTTTTCGAGAAAGGTTTCCAAGTCAGATAGGTAATTGCAGGGTTATAACGTTTTTTACAGAACCATGTATAGCTGTACAGTAAAACCTCTCATATTCGGGCTAATTGGGCCAAGGAGTGGTCCGAGTAATGCAAGGATCCGAATAATGGGGTGGTTATACGTGGGGGTATTTAGATATGTAAAAAAAAAAAAAAAAAAAAAAAAAAAAAAAAAAATCTAGGTTAGGAAATTTCAACCCCTAAAAAAAATAAAAAAATAAAAAAAATCTAGGTTAGGAAATTTCGACCCCTAAAAAAAAAAAAAAAAAAAAAATCTAGGCTAGGAAATTTCAACCCCTAAAAAAAGAAAGAAAAAAAAATTCTAGGCTAGGAAATTTCGACCCCTAAAAAAAAAAAGAGGAGGTCCGAATAATGTCAAAGTCCGAATAATGAGTGTCCGAATATGAGAGGTTTTACTGTACTTTTTGTCTGCTCAGCTGCCTAAGTGTTGCCAGCCCTTTACCAGAGGCCGTGTTATTGTTTGTTGTCAGCGGGGACAAGGACTGTGAGTGTGAGGACGACAAGGTGTCCCTGGCGCAGCGGCTTGCCCTGGACGACACGGGGGTGAGGGACTCCTCGCCCATCCTCACCCCGGCGTTTGCCCTGCGCACCGAGACAGAGAACTCAGGTATGTCCCGTCCGGCTGTCTGTGTGTCTGTGAGGGAGACCTGTGCAGGGGATCTTTAGCATGCACTGAAGGCATCCGCTGTTTCCTTTTACACAATGAATGATTATTTGAGATGAGGTGTTGATTTCCAAAAGAAACTGGGAAATGTTACACACACACACACCACACACACACACACACACACACACACACACACCACACACCACACCACACACACACACACCACACACACACACACACACACACACACACACACACACATCAGAAAGATTACAAGAAGGAGAAGGATGGGTGGACAGTATTAATCTGGACTTTAAGAAAGGTTTTGAGAGTCGCTCATCCAAGACTTACACGGAAACTACTACAGTATAGTGGAGGACTTCAAGGACATTTATTGGGATAGATGAAAGACGTCCTAGAGGGAAGGAAAATGAGAACAGAGTTAAGAAGAATTTTTTTTTTCCAGGAAGGAGGTAACAAGTGGAGTCCCTTAAGGCTCAGTATTAACACCAATTATGGTTTTTTACTTCATACTGAGGAGGAGTAGGGAATCACTGTTTCCTAATGACCCTTGACCTCTCCTCAGGTACACTGGCCTACAGGGTGGTGCAGTTCACTCCTGATGGGGGGGTGGATGGCCTGCCTCAGGGGGCGGTGCCAGGCACGGTCACCAGCCTCCTGGCCAGCCCTCAGGCCAATGGCTCCCCGGCAGAGTCCCCAGAAACCAGACTAGCACTCATAACGCCCAGTGATATCTCCAGTGACGGTGAGAGTGTGTGTTATTTTAGTATTATGGGTAAGGTTGTTTTTTTTCTTTGTTTTGTTATGTTAAGTCTTCGTGTTTTGCAAATGTTTTTTTTTATGGTTAATATATGGACCACGGACCATGACAACACTGCCGCATCGTATATTTGTATTTTTTGTGGTCAATAAATATCTAATCTAATCTAATCTAATGTGTGTGGCTAAATCTCCATTCCTTGTTTTTTTATATATGTAAGTAATGTAATAAATTTCTTACGATTTTAGTGAACTTATACCTGTGATTTACGTATATGGACTTGTTATGGAACATTTGGTTTATTTTATTGTGAAAGACTGACTGTGTGGAAGCTCTACGTATATAGGATGAGGATTATGTCTGGACGTGTGCAAGGCAAGGTTTGTAGTTGTGGATGATTCCATTGAAAAATTAAGGTCCTTGCGAGCATTGTTCATTGTCATCTATGTAAGTTGTCGTCACAGTCCATGTCAGGGATACTAGATGAGTGAGACTTAACCCTTCCTATGTCATGCATCACACCACACATAACGATCTCTCTCCCTTTCCCTTGCCACACAACACACAGGCCAGTTTTACGTGATCAGCGACGTCCTCACCACCACCTCGCCGCGCAACCTCACGCCGCGCAACGCCGACAGCGTCATGAGCCCCCGCCTGCCCGGCTCAACGCGGGAGGAGAAGCGGAGGGTGACACACAACGAGGTGGAGCGGCGGCGGAGAGACAAGATCAACACCTGGATCTACCGCCTGGCCAAGATCATCCCGGACTGTCCTGAGGCTCACTCCAAGAACTCCCAGGTAAGGCAGGGCTGCAGGCTGTCCTGGGCTGGCTGGCGGGTCCATCTCAGGGCGTCCTGACTAAGGGTTTTGGTGTGGTTCAACCTATAGTCAATTTTTTTTATTATGGTCAAAATGCAGTAAGGAAGCCACGCCCCCTGCCTCCCCTTCTATTCTACAAGGCAGCTGATTGGTGCATTCCTCGTATCATCACTACCAATCACAATATCTTCACTACTTTTTAGCGCGTGACCACTGGACAGAGCAATCTTCACTACAGAGGGTGACAAAATCAAAAATCCCTCTGTAGTGAAGATTGCTCTGTCCAGTGGTCACGCCGCTGTTAAGTAGTGAGGATATTGTGATTGGTAGTGATGATACGAGGAATGCACCAATCAGCTGCCCCGTAGAATAGAAGGGGAGGCAGGGGGCGTGGCTTCCTTACTGTATTTTGACCATAATAAATAAAATAGACTATAAGAGAGGGACAACTCTGACAACAAGCCCGGGCAGGTGGGGCTCGTTAGGCCTGGTAGGCAATCCACTTAAGCCCTCAGCTGAAAACTGGGGTTGCCTGTCAGGAAGAGCATCCGGGGCGTAAAACTCATGCCACAAATTTAAATGATGAACGCCAATAATAGAATTGGAAGCGTATGAGTCTAACCTCATAAGACATTATGGGAAAATCTGACCTTAAACAGAAAAACGGTGGTGATTTGTGGTGAAGAGGATCGGTGTGCTGATTGATAAGGTCACAGTGGTGATTGCTCTTATTTATTGTGGGTCTTCTGGGGGGGATAAGTTTATGAATTATCATCCTGCTGATATTCTGATAGAGTTTAGGGTCATGTGATCTTCTAAGTACGTACAAAATGGTGCCAGGCTGCCCGGCCACCACCACACAGTAGCCTGCCAGTGCGGCACAATTTAGATATTTGTGTTTCCAATTATTTCAGCAACTTTTGACTAAAGGTGTTTTTCTTATTGCAGTTATTAGAGAGCATGTTCTGTAAATAATGTATTTGCCAGCCTATAAGATGCACCCTGGTTTTACATGGACAGTGTTTGGAAAGTTTTATGCTAGTTTTATGAAAGTTTTTTACGCTAGGCACACTCTGTGCCGACGTCACCGTGCGTCTCCGTGTGCACCCGTTAGCGTTGCATTACTTCATGCAGCCCTTGCCTGAAGACGCTATCAGTGATGCCCGAGTGCTTAGTGTACAGTAATATTTCAAGACTTCAGTATCAGCCATGTTTTGGTCAGTAGAAAATACAGTACTACAATATGTGCAGTTTTTGCATGTTTTAGTGAGTTCTCATTGTGTGGAGGGGCTAGAGGTAACCATCGGATAATTCAGACTTTGGGCTAATTCAACCCAGGTCTCTCCCCAATGAGATGGAATTAGAGAGGGTTGACTGCACTTTTGAAGCCTCAGAATTGCCCTGTTTTCCAGCATGGATGACAAACTTATAGAATTTTGATGATCTTGTTCCAGCCCACACGCCTGCCAGGGCATTGCTCCTCATGGATCTAGAGCACCTTGATGCTGATCCCATGAACTCACTGACTCCTTTGTTCATTGCTATCTGTCTTGATTGCTTTACTGTAATTTTGTAGATACTGCATTGCCCAAACTCCTTCCTTTAATAAAAATCTTGTAAGTTCTTCACTTTCCAGCCATTTCACAGTTCCTCTTTGGAAATTGTATTTACTACATTCAGTATCTTTCTGCTGCTACTCTTTGTTTTCTCCAAGTTTTTATAATGTCTTTGGTTGATGAGTGGCGGTAGTCGTGCTCTGCTGCCCCATTGCCGTGGTACTCTGGCTACTCACTCACTCTAAGCGTACATGCAATAGTAGTGGCTGTGTCGGTTGTGAGCCTCGGGGACAATAACAATGAAATGCCAGAATATTACAGTCTCCCGCCAACGAGAGAAGCCGTGTGGTGAGTCGCTGGGCTGTTTGGGTCACAAAAACTATGAGTGAAACATTCCAAACATGAAACTATAACATTCATAAGTCCTTCATCGGCCGTGAAGTTCTGGGCTGCCACAAAACTTTCCACTATAGTCTATTTTTTTTAACAAGGCAAAAAATCCTGTCCCCTTGCTGCTTACTGACTGATATTTGATGCCAGGAGAAGGGAATACTACGCTTCTTCCAAATTTGTGTTGTATTTTATCATAGTTAACCCTATTGTCAGGTACACATAGGCATAATTTTAAGCATGAGACCGTAAGATAGAATGGATTTTTTGCCATGTTAAAAAAAATAGACTAGTAATTAGTCTGCAGAATCCTGGCAGTTATTTTATTATTTGTTACTTTTTCATTTACTTCTTTATTTATTCATTTTATTTGTTTATATTTTTTTCTTTTTTTCTGTCTGTTTAATGTGGATGTGTTTCTTAAAATTCTTTTGAAATTTCCTGGCTTTCTAAGTACACGGATTTTTTGTATGCATGTGTTAAAGTTTGCACACTTGTTCGGGCTCCGTAACCCGAGTTTGATCCCTGATGAGGGCCAAAATACAATTAAAATCTTTCTGCACCGTCGAGTGGCCTAAGAACACCCACATGCTGCCCATTAACTCTACCTTTGATTGCGTGTTCATCAGAGGACACAGGGGGGCGGCATGAGCCTCTAATCACAGGCGTCACTTTAAATATCCTGCCTGTGCCACCACGGGCGAGGGCCTACCATCCCAGCCCTGGAGGTCACTGTCTATAGGCACTGTAGGCACAAATGTAAAAAAAAAAATAATAATAATAATAATAATAATAATAGTGTAAGAAGTGCAGCACTATGTTGTGAGTGTTGTGATGGAGGGGGGGGGGGGCGGGGAGCTGCAGTGTTCTGGGCTTCAATCATTTACCTTCAGTCATAAGCCTAGCCGTCAATTTAGGTCTTTAAGAACTGTTATGAGTTGGATGTCATTTTGGTGTCACAAGTTGTTTTGTATTATTAGCTTGATAATATTATCATGTATTTTTTTCCCATACATACGGCCTTCTCCCAAATGTGTGGGGCAGCACAAAACCCAGAGCAGTTCACTCACATTGGTTATGTTATTAGTAACAAGTTCAATTCTTGTGTTTGTTGGACTGCAAGGCACTGCCCTGCCAGCTGTGTGCCTGATGCCCTCACCTCTTGGCCTGCTTGCAATGGTACAGCCATGTGGGACACAGGGTCGTTTTATTTTAATACAGTAGTTTCCATGGAAAAATGCATCTTATTGGCTGGCAAATACAATAATTTATTAGCCAGTGGTTTCATCATCATCATCATCATCATCATCATCATCATCATCATCATCATCATCCCCCTTTCCTCCCCTCCTGCATCCCCTAAGTCTGTGTTTTGGTAGCAGAGTAAGGGCGGCATCCTGGCCAAGGCCTGCGACTACATCGCAGAACTCAGGAGCCACACCGACCACCTCACCGAGAGGATAAAGGAATCACAGCGCCGGGAGATGGACTTTGATCTGTTAAAGCAGGAGTTGGAGGTGCTCAAGAACGAGAACGCTGCTTTGAAAAACGAGAATGCCTTGGTGCGCGCTCAGCTGCAGCAGCAAGGGCTCCTCGGGGACCTGCCGCCATAATTCTTCGCCTCCGCCGCCACTCCTCCGTTTGCCCCGTGTAAGATACATCATTAAGCTGATGTTTAGTTCCCTCGGTTGGTGTTCTCGTTGAAGGTGATATTGACACACTAATGGAAGCGCCCTGATAACCGCTGCTCCTGCTGGCGTGTGGCCGGCCCCGAGTGTTGCCGGGGAGGCCACGGGCCCGGGCAGTGCAACTGTCAACACTGTCTGTCGTATTGAAAATACAATTGGTCAGATTAGGAGGATAGGGATGGTAGATTCCTGATTACTGTTAGGGAGTTATGAAGGAATCTTACCAGTAAGCTAGGACAAGTTATAAACCTTTGATAATGTTGTTATAAGTTTTGAGTTGGCTGTAAATTAAGCTACTACTTCTTGTGTGATTTTAGAAATATTATAACTATTGTTGTTGATTGTTTTTACTTTTTGTTTTCTTTACTGAATTATAATGTTTCTCATTCTTAGAGCCTGTCAATCTTTGGGTGACCTTTTCACCTGAAGCAGCAGGTTATTCTGTCCAGTTATTACTTTACAAATCTACACAAAACCTGCCTGTTACACTAACATAATGACAGTCTCAGGCACTATTATTTTTATAATGAATAGCATCCCCTTTACTAATGAAGAGAATGAAGGAGGTAGTAGAGCCCGTGCAAAGACTGTGCAAGAGGCAGGTGCTGGCAGCCTGGTGGAGACGGTCTCGGTGCTGGCTCTGGCTCTGGCTCTGGCTGTGGGGGAAGGCCAAGCAAGGACATAGACACAGAAAACTAACACTCAAAGCTGTCATGCATACTGCACTAAGTACAGCTCACAGAGGATGTCTCCCAACTAGCATTGGTTAGGATTAACTCATCATTAACATTTGAACCCTAGCATCTTACTGTAGTGGACTGTAAATAACTTAAAGGTAACTTACAAAGACAAAATAAGTATAAGCTGTTCACACTCGATTAAATTAACTATTACATATAGGTTACTCCACTTCCATAATTAAGAGAGTGATTTTCATGAAGTAGGTACTATGTTGTTTGTGTAAAGAGCCGTGTCTCCACCCAGGCGGCGTTTGGGTTGAGAACAGATGACAAAATGCTGAACACTATTGAAACAAACCAGGAAACCACAGCCATAAATAACCTAGTGCTTGAGGGGGAAGGAAAGACAGGCATCTCTTTGCCACTCTTGGTGTGTGGCAGTGTTATTCTCACACACAATAGTCTGTTGAGCATAGCTTGATGGCTACGTTCCTGTACAAGTCATGGATAATGTATAATGCATATAATCCACTCCTCCCTTCACCAAAACTGTGTGTTTGAACAAAAGCGTGGAGGTGGATTGACAGAGAGAGCCAAGTCCTTTCCATCCAGTTACACAGCAGATTGTATCCTGTCTTGTTGGTTTGTCTGTGTCCAGCGCTGTGCTTGCACTTTCTTCCCTCTCAGGCTGGAAGAGGATGAGTGCTGAAATGTGGCCAAGACCATCGCACATCCTAGATACCAGATATGATTCATCAGCATTACTTTTTTTAATATATTCAAATGATGACAAATGAATGCCATATTGTAAAATAAATGGGAAATTACAGATTTACTCTTTCTTGCATATTTGCCCTTGAAGACTGAAAGATACAGAGTTTGGTGTGAATTTTACTAGCTATGTTATGGCTGTGATGGCAGATAGCAGGGTTAAGTCACAGAGGCTTGTTGAAGGATGTGGAAGTGTGTAACAGATTGAGGGGATAGTGGCGAAGGGCTAAGATGTCAGATGCAGTAAGGATGGAGGTATGATCGGGGCTGATGTTTTGAATAGTGACAGACTGGAACACAGGGTCAAGTTTAGATACAGTGGTCCCTTTTAAGGCGCATTTACAGCACCAGGTCTGCATCGTGTTTCTGAAAAGCCTGTCTCGTACCATTGAAACCCATGACGTAGTATGACTATGACTCTTAAGCGGGAGTGGACCCTTCTCTCTTAAAGGGAGCTCATAGTTACTCGAGTACCTATGACCCGGAAGGCAGGGTTGTAACCTCTATTGTGCAGTGTCTCGTGTTGAAATACCCAGGCATCAATAACGCTATATTGGCATAGTTGCAGGGATGGTGACGACCTCGTGGTTTCCGCCGGGCAACGTCAGCTGATCCCCCACACAGGGTGAAGCGGCGGCAAACTTGCCATCCCCGCGAGCCAAGCGGCGGATGTTAACTCTGTAGTTTCCATCCAGCAAGGCTCGCGAGATCAATGGCTACCTCCCTTTTGGGGGGACGTCAGCTCCACTAATCTGGTGTCAGTGTGCAGGGTGGGTTTTATTTATCTCACTTTCGCTACTAACTTGACCGCCTGCCGTATATGATAACCACACAGTCCCTAGCGGCGGTATATCGGGGGCGTGATGTGCAACCGGAATAACGCATGTGGAGGCGGTAGGATGCTTCCTAGCCATCTAATAAACCTCCCATGAACGCACCTGCCTTATGTTTGGGGTGTACGCTGCGGGTACGGTAGCAATCCCCGCGCACGTGGGGGGGCAGGACAGCTTTGCGCCGCGTAGTCTTGTTTCGCCCACTAGAGGGCGAAACAAGAAGTTTGTACATCAGTTTAACATAAGTTTGTTCTTCACAGCGGATGTTTTCCTTAAATATACTGTAGTGACCTTGTCACCTACATGGTTGATAAACAGACACCCAGGGTTGATAGTTGGTTTATTGGAGACTGTGGACAGAGCTTGTGTGTGGTACAGTGGTTGAGCTCTAACTAACTCTGCCTCTGCACGAGGCTCTTTATAAAGGGGCCCTGATACTCAAGACCTGACACCTGACGCCTAATCCCTTAATGGGCAGTCGGCGAGATCATAGGTGATGTCGCTATGGAAAGTGGGAGGCGAGAACGAGGAGAAGACATTAAGAGAGAGGCGTGACCTGACGGGTAATTAACCAGGTGTGGTGTGACTCACCACAGTACTCTCCTTCCTCAAAAAAAAAAAAAAAATATTATACATATAAAACTTATAAAAAAAAACAGAGGTGCCAAGTGCCGAGGTAATGTAGGTAGGGCAACTGTCCAGTCTTCACGTTGCAGCGGTAGCTGCAAGATTAGATAGGAGGTGCCGAGGGGCGCTGTTACAAGATCTTGAGGGAGGCTTGTGAAACTAGGTGTCTTCGGGGGAAAGGCGAAGTGTCCTAAGGAATCGGCTCCCAAGATAGCTTGTGTTGCTCTGCAGTGCCCGTGCGTTGCAGGGCCTTGCTGGAGGCAGCGGAAGGCTGCAGGACGCAGCGTGAGGCAGCAGGAAGCAGCGTAGGAGCAGGGGCGAGGATTAGCACTTTGGCGGCAGGAGACTGGGCTGATGGTGCCCTTAGATGGCTTCGTCAGGCGTAGCGTGGCAGCATGCTGGACCGTGGGCGTGGGCGGCTAGTGGCGCTGGTGACGGTGACGGCGGCGAGGGGCAGCACCAGGGGTGGCGGCAGGGCTGGGTGGCAGGGCGTGGGACACAAGCCACAGGAGGGCGTGTGTGGGTGCACTGAGATGGGTGGCGAGCAGGCGCGGTAGGATGAGGCTGCGAAGGGCGAGGTGCAGGCCGCGGGCGTGGCGCATGGCTGTGGTGAACAGCGTGCTGGGCCGTGGTGAGCAGCGTGCTGGGCCGTGGTGAGCAGCGTGCTGGGCCGTGGTGAGCAGCGTGCCGGGCCGTGGTGAGGCAGGGCGTGATGGGGGGCGACAGGGCTGGGCCGAGGTGAGCAGCGTGCCGTGGCGTCGTCAGGCATCGTGGACGGCAGGCGGCGGGATGCGGTACCCGTGCGTTGCAGGGCCTTGCTGGAGGCAGCGGAAGGCAGCAGGACGCAGCGTGAGGCAGCAGGAGCGAGGAGTAGCCCGAGGCGCCAGGAGGCAGGGCTTGGAAGGCGGGTGGCGTGTGGTGAGCCCAGGCAGCGCGGCAGGAGGTGGCTGTGGGTAGCGCGACATGAGACAGGAGGTGCAGGCCGCGGGCGTTGGTGAGCCGTGGTAGGGTGGCGTGGCGGCGGGCGTGATGGGGGGGGCGAGGGGCAGGCCCCCCCCCCCCCTGGGTGTGTCTGGTCACTCCGTTGGTCACCAACTGTAGTGACCTTGTCACCTACATGGTTGATAAACAGACACCCAGGGTTGATAGTTGGTTTATTGGAGACTGTGGACAGAGCTTGTGTGTGGTACAGTGGTTGAGCTCTAACTAACTCTGCCTCTGCACGAGGCTCTTTATAAAGGGGCCCTGATACTCAAGATCTCGCGTAGAGCTGGCACACATATATCCTCGTCTTTTAAAGAATTGTCTCAAATCTGCGTCTTACAAAATATTGTTGTACTTGGGTTTAGTCATTGTGGGAGTAAGTAGCCAGGGCTCTAAGGTTTGTACCAAGAGTCATATGGCAGACGAACGACCGACGAAGGGTACCATGCGAGGGATATTTTTTGGAACGAAGACGACAACGACAACGGGTGTCACGGTCAAAGACGAGGGTACCCGTGGCTTCGCGCCGACCGTTGCCGTTGCTCTTCGTTCCAAAAAATATCCCTCATGGTACCTTTCGTCGGTCGTTCGTCGCTCAACCGCCATATGACTCTTGGTACAAGCCTTAGGGTGCTGAGGGGATGCTGAAGGGAAAAGTGTTTGGTTGTGGAGGTTGAAATGGGAATGCCTGAGGGAAATATGCCATTAGTTGTGTGTGGACGGGAGATGGTCTCTAAATGCAAGGTCATGGAAAGGGATGGATGTGGAGTACATGAGAACAATTAGAGGTGGAGTGGTTTGATGGAGAGAGAACAATAAGGTCGGATCATGGAGGGAGCTTTGTTTTATCACTAGATAACATAAGAAAATAAGGAAGCTACAAGAGGCCACGAGACCTACACGTGGTAATTCCTGTTACTTAACACTACCTACATCCACCTTTCATCCCCATCCATGACTTTATCCAGCCTCCTTTTAAAGCTCCCCAAACTCAAACTCAAAAGATGTAGATGAAGCACCATTGAGTTTATGTTGAAGAATGTTGTGGCCTGGTGTGTGTGGAGCAGCGGGACGTGAGGGAGGTCTGCGGTCTGCCCCAAGCCCTGCCCAGCGCTGCAGCAAGGCTCTGCAGGTAGGTGCTTATAAGCCCTAAAATATGGTACATATTTTTTATTAGCTCTATAAATACAGTACAGGTTATTATTTCATGTCCCTTGTTGCAGTGTACAGTCCTACCGAGGTGTGTGAAACTGAAGAGAAGGAGATGTTCAATATATATTGTAACGAAGGAGGGGGGGGTGGCAACCCACCCCCCTCAGCTCCATCACACCACTAACGGCTCGGGGCCTTGGAGGAAACGGGAAGGTCTGAAGGGAAACCCTTTACTGCTGTGCACGGCTTTATTACCCACTACTACCACCCACTGTACAATATAGTCAGTCTCACACGAGACGCCCACAGCCAACACTTTGTGAGTCACGGTCCCACGCCCGCGTATCACTACGCGTCACTGTCTCTCACGGGGCGCCGCTCTTGCCCAGCACACCGCGTACACACACTCCCTCCCAACACAGTCTTTCACAGCGCGCCGCAAACACAACTGGCTGGGCCGCTCTACACATACGCTGGCTCTGCAGCCCCAACACACTCGTGGTCCCCACACTGTGTAGCCGCGCTACACAAGTCTCTCCGTCCCTCCCAACACACTGTACAACACAACACAGTCTCTCACAGGGCGCCGCCCTTTGAGCCGTGACCCTACCCCACAGTAGCCGCCACTGAGTAACAAGGCCACGCCGTGCCACCAGGGCCACTCGTCCCCCTTCCAACAGAGGAGGGAAGCGGGCCTTTTCAGGGCAGGATTTGTGGGGAGCAGCGGTCACGGTAATCCCGGTGGCAGGAGAACCTCCTTCCACCCGCCGTGGCTATCTTTCTTCCTCTCTCCTGTGTTCTGCCAGGCGATCCCCACGTAGCTTCTCCCCCATTCTCTGCGCCAATGGGAGGAAGGGACGTGACGACTCGACCTGTGATTCGGACCCCAACTGGCGAGGCTCCAGAGGTAGAGACGAAGGACCCTTGCCTTGTCCGCCAGTACCGGCGGCAGGCCCTTCGTAACAATATATATATATTCTGGCTCTTGATAAATACAACCCTATCTATAATAATGGATTATTAATTTCACAGGTGGTGTCCAACGCCACATCTGTCTGAGCGGCGAGGAGAGACGTGAGGGAGGAGAAGGACGACTCAGTGTCTGGTGCAATGGTCGTAATCTGTCAGATTGTTCTTCAGCTCCCCGAGGGTGTGCACCGGCCGGGCCCAGTCGTCAGTGCGCGGCAAAGCCAGTTGCTGAGGGAAGAAAGCAAGAAAAATGTTAGAAGACGATCTACAAGAAATTAATAAATTCAAAAAGATACTGATAAGCTTTGGTGTCTATTTTTAAGCTATTCTTGCAAGGAGGCTGTTGGAGAGAGAGAAGTTTTATGAACCATTGTATTGTAATCTGCAGGTAATGTCTTGTGATGCTTACTTCTCCAACATCATAGATCCAGATCTTGTCCATGTCGTCTCCCAGGATGATCTGCTGGCCCGAGTTGGTCCAGGAGACAATGTTGAGGGCTGGCGTGCCCTCCACCACTGTGCTGGGTGTCAGCACCTGTGGAGAAAAGTCACATGTAGATGTAGTAGTGTTATCAGGGGTTACAGTAGTGACAGTCGCCTTTATATCTTGTATCAAAGTCAAGACTGGAGCTGGATAACTCTGATTTCTCTTTTCAATAAAGACTATTATTATTACATTATAATATCATACAGTAAACCCTCTATGATTTGATCTAATTGGGGGGAGACCTGGGTCCAATTAGCCGATGGTTATCTCAGCCCACACACACAAAAAGAACTCGCTCAAACATGCCAAATCAGCACAGATTGTATTACTTGTACTCACCAAAATATGGCTAATACTGAAGTCTTGAAATGCAGCACTACTGTACACTGAGCACTCAGGCGTCACTGATAGTGTCTTCAGGCAAAGGCAAAAACATAAGTGCAGTAATGCCAACTAACGGGGCGAAAGGTTTGATTGTTCTTCAGTCCACTTTCCGGTACTTATCGACTCCCTCTTGACCCCCAAGGCATTAAGGGGAACACAATATTGGGACTATTACAAAACTGCTTCAAACCAAAATTAAAGAAATTTTGATTATAATCTTTTTTTGTTTTTGTTTGTTT
This sequence comes from Chionoecetes opilio, assembly GCA_016584305.1. NCBI lineage: Eukaryota > Metazoa > Arthropoda > Malacostraca > Decapoda > Majidae > Chionoecetes > Chionoecetes opilio. The sequence goes on from JACEEZ010010590.1 coordinate 41,424, forward strand.
AAAACTTTCATTCTTCAAGCTGTCTCTCCGCGTCTCCTCCTTCAGTTTTGCTGCTAATGCTTATTTTTAAAGTTCATTTTAAAGAGGAAGTTTACTTCTATTCATTTAGTTGCCGGAATTTGAAATTTTTGATTAGTTGTCAAGATACAATTTTCGAAGAACAAAAAAAACTAAGTCATTTGATCTGATTAAGACAATTTTTTTCATATATCAATATTTTGGCAAGATTAATCCTTCTTTATATCATACTGATCAAAACAAACTTAAAAGATTCAAAATTGGTTAAAAATTGAGCACGTAGCCTTATAGAAGTATTGGAAACCAGTCAAAAAGTAATTCTGAGAAAACGGTCCTCAAAGATTGGCAACAAGTTACTCCTACAACAGTCCATTTGAAAGAAATTTCTACTTAGTAAGCTTTATAGTTCTTTTGGTAATAATTCCAATAAAACAAACAGATCAGAAATTGATCAATAAATAAAAAAGATACAGCATTTTGAATGTAAGTATCCATCCAGAACAATTTTTGGCGGCGATGGGCCGTTTCATTAATAGACCAAATAGAAATTATAAAAAACCTACATACCTTTATCAGGGCCCTCCTAGAAGGCCTTGCCTTTGTTCAAACTCTTCCACACTACCCCAGGGCTGGTTTGAGAAGCGCGCTTGTTCCCCCCAGAGTCTCCAGTGATCTTGATGTTACAGATGGCCGATTCTTCACCGGCCAGGCCTTTGAACCGGCTGTTCCTGTAAAGAAAAACACAAAGAGGAAACAGAACAAAACAAACTACATACAAGCATGCAGTTCTGTTGTCTATTTCTCATACACACTTTCATACGCTGGTGCCTCTCTCTCCTTATACCATTCTAGTGTTTTCTTTTGCTCCATCTCATTCTTCCACTTACTCAGCCCCAAATATTTCACTACTCTATCGATCTCATTTTTCCACTTTCTCACATCCCACTCAAGGCCTTCTCCATCACCGTTCATCATCTTCCATTCAACAACATTCGGTTTTTCCATCTATCAGTTGATACATCCACCAAAATCGCAATCCACTTTTATTACCATTTTTTGGCATCGCTCCCCATCATTTACAGGAGGCCTTCGCGCCTACTCTTGGGGTTGCTGTATCACACAACAACCACAACCATTTTTTTCAGATAAAATAACAAGATAACTGAAAAAAATAATGGCAAACTAAATTCGTATTAGATGATATGGCAACACTCCCTGACGCTTGAGTCCTTTAAACGCGCGTAGGGCATCTAAAATACGCGCCAAAGTTGGGGGTGTATTTGGGTGTTTCAGCTGGCTCAAGATGCCAAAACCTAATTGTCGTATTTTTGATTAAATTCTGCTTATGAATACTTATCCCTCCCCTTAATCGACCCCTGGAAGGTCTCACCGACCCTTGGGATCGATATGGACCCCTTTGGGGACCCCTGGTGTAGGGGCTTGTACTCTCCTGCCCCGCCCCCACTATGTTACATGAGGGAGCTCGGGGTAGTACAATGTCCACCAGTTATTACGATGGTGGGAGTGTACGTATTCCTTTGCCTGCCCTCGGAAGCAAGGTCATTTAGATATTTTTAAAAATCTATAAATGACCTTGCTTGGAGGTGTTGCAGCGGACCCTCAACACGGCACGGCACCATCGACAGGGGACAGAAGTTGACCTTCAGGGTAATTGCACGAGGAGGGAAAGTGTCGCGGGTCTGGTGACGATACAACTACAATTACTACATTCTATACATACAACTATATAATTATACATACATTACATGGGATTACATGCAGCACTAATTACTGGACATTCGACAAGCTGCGAGGTAAAGAAAATTAAGGGGCAGGCAAACTGCGACACCTCGCTGATGCGCTGCAGGTAGTACGTGCACCTAGACTGTACCTGATATTCCTTAATAGATAAAAAAAGAAACTCATGAGTTGTGGGTTGTATGAGTGTTCCCCAAGGCACTGCGTCACTACTCAAGTCAAGCACCAAATATCTGAACACTCAATTATTTTTTTTATGTTGAAAATAAACTATCTTATAAGACAGGTTTTAATCGCCCTGTACCCAAATGTATCACTGGCCTATTTATGGAACAACCCTTATCGCTGATCAAACGTCTGCAGGAGATAACACACCCGATAAAGCAGCGACGTCGCCTTACAAGTGAGTGACCGCAGCCATCACTACTGTCACTCTTCCCTCAGAGCCGAGCCAAGGACGCAGGCGGTATCTCGCTGCCGCAGCTTAGGAGATAAGCCAACACTTCATTTTTATCGAAACTCACAATTCCAGGGCCACCCGAGAGTCCGGCGGTGACGGCTTCAACAGTACAGTGCTTCACATTGCCCCGCGCTATCGTGACTGTGTGTGTGTAGATTTTTTCTCGAATACTACAACGCTAAATCTGCGATAGTTACCCTCTGTGTGGTGAGCCAGCAGCATGGGAGACGCGGACGCCCAGCCTCGCCCCACCACGTGCATCCAGCGGCTCAGCTACGCCGTGGTCAACACTCTGGAACGCATCTTTTATAGGTAAGTCACCAACAAGGCCTCTCCCTCGGTGGCCACGCTGCACTGCACTCACTCTGGTGTCGCGCTCCAATGATATCTTGGGAGAACAGTCGCCATCCCCAACAAAGGCCATCGTAATTTTCCTTTGCAAATATTTTTAGTGAATAACATTTCACGTTATGTTATGTTAATGTAAGAAATTGCAGCATAAATTAGTACTGCCATTTGTGTAATTAAAAAAGAAGAATTTTTCTGATGAGTCCAGAATTGAGATCGTGATGAATGAGACAATCTGATAACTACTTACAGGAACTACCACGTGTAGGTCTCACGGCCTCTTGTAGCTTCCTTATTTTCTAGTTACTTACACTCGTGTGATTTCTTTTCTTTTTAGCTCTTCTATAGACTAGCAACCTTTACAAAACCTTGAAAGTATTAATTTGCTCTAACTGTTACACTGAGGTGACGAGTATTCGATAATAAGTTCTCACGAAACTTTCAACAACTATGAAATCCTAAGAGCAACTTTCCAGGTGGTGTGCCGCAGTACCTCTATATCTCCTTTATACACCGCGTTCATGTGTTGTATATATAGTGAACTGTATATGCCGTGATTAGGTTTACGTTTGTCATTCTCCACATGGATCAGTCAAACGGATCTTCAACTACTACTGACCTGACCTAACTGACGCATAAACTAATGACCAATGAACCTAACCTAAACTTACGTACACTGCACTATGAACCTATAACTAACTAAACCTTCACTAATAATTACTTACTAACTAAACCTTCACTAATAATCACTAACTAACCTAACTAAACTACGAACCTAAACTAACGCGGCAGAAATATATATACGAGTAAGTACACCACGTCATAGCAGCTCCATATAGTGTTGTGTTGTCTCGGGGGAGTGCAATCAATTATCACGCCCTCACTCAGCACTTCCTTGATGTGATTGAGACGCAAGATTGTCAGCTTTATGCCTCACACACCTGAAATTCTATCATTCAATTTTTATAGGGGGAAATTCGTATGTATGTAGGCCTCAAGATTATTTCATGTTATGCTGTACCCTCCTATCAGAAATATATAGCTAGCCTAGTGAATGAATAAAACACACACACACACACACACACACATACATACATACATACATTATCGAAGTAAAGCTTTCCCCATCGAAGTATAGACGCTTAAAATGGACAAGATGTGATGGCAGCAAGAAGTGATGCATCAATTTAATAAAGAAAATCTAGATAAGCAAGGATAAGGAGACAGGATCACACGAGTATAGCTCTGATCCTATATGCCACGACTAGGTAAACACACACACACACACACACATACACACACACACTTGTATACAATCTCCCTCCTTCAGGTACGGACACAGCGTGGCCTCTCACCCCTCTCGCTACATCGTCGTCATCCTCCTGCTGACGGGGCTGAGCTGCCTCGGCTTCCTCAACTTCAAGATCGAGGGCCGCTCCGAGAAGCTATGGATTCCACAGGTGAGGCATGGGGAGGTTGAGGCAGGTCATTTACGGCTTATCATAAGGAGCCGCGCAAAAATTACGTAACGCCTAAGGGGGGAAAGGGGGGGTTTGGTGATGAGTGTGACAGGGGGGAGGGAGGGGTGGGTGGGTTGGTGATGAGTGTGACAAGGGGGAGGGGGGGGGGTGCAGCCATGTGTTACATAACTAATACTTTAAGATTACTTCAAATGAGTTAGGAAATGAAGTAAATGACGAGAACATTTTCATTTCGAATTGATCTGAGATTCTTTGATATCATAACATAAAATGATGCAGAAAAACCTAACGATAGTAATTTACCGGTATTTAGGTTAAACTTGTTATTGTATTTAAAATGGAAACCTACTAATTGGGAGGGGGGGTTACTAGCTGGTGTTACATACTTTTCTAGGGGGTCTGGACGTGTTACAAGGCGTGACAAGGGTGGGAGGGGGGGAAAAAATGACCCAAAAAACGTAACGTAATTTTTGAATGGCCCCTCACTTGGCCGCCTCCTTTGCTTTGACATTATTCTTAGATTCCTCAGACGCCACACTCTCCATGTCTTGTGTCGCTCAGTTTTTTTGTGATCAATCAGTTTCTCTTCCTACTTTTCCACTTCCACGGGTCGGAGGAAACGATTTGCGGTTCACTAATTAAATGTTCGTACTCATGATTGGGTTTGGTCGGACTCGGTCAATAGGTATCCAAGGGAAGCATAGGTGATAGGTGAAGCCTCTTGTGATAGGTGAAGTCTCTGATAACAAGGAGCATAACAAGATAAGTAACAGGAACTACCACGTGTAGGTCTCACGGCCTCTTGTAGCTTCCTTATGTTCTTATAGCTGGGTGAGGGACAACACACTCAGAAATAAGGGGGTACATTAAGGGTAGAATTGTTATATCGCACCATCACTACCCTTTTTAAACCCTATGTCCAGGCTGGAGGGTAGATGCTGCCGATTATACCCTTTATCTACCCTTTTTAGACGAGAGGGTTGCAAAAGGGTATATTTGCGTCGATCCGAAAGGGTATATTTGTAAGGGTAGAAAAAGGGTAGCAGTATTTCATCACTACAAACACCCTTTTCCTACCCTTTTTTTCTAAGAGTGAAGAGGCCTAGCTGTGGCCCTGGCTCGAGGGATATCTCGTACACACATACTTGACTTGACGCGAAGACCACGGCGTCGAAACGAGCGTCAAGAACAAAAGCAGTCTAGCATGCAAAACTCTAACTTTGACGCGTTTTGTCATACGTATTCGTTCTATTTCTTACTCACGCAGTTACTATGATACACACAAGCTCGACAGAACACTCAACAACATGTCATCAGTGTGTTGCATGTCACGTCCTCTGCCAAGTCACGCCGACAGACCCTTTCCTATCTATATCTGACACGTGTTCCTAAAAAACTTCCTCAAGGGGATGGCCGCGACAGAAACCTCCATTGCATATCGTCAATTACAGGTCCATTCACATTACGGCAGCCATGGCCAGTGGGGAAGGGTGGCACCTGGGGGGCTCAGGGTGGGGGGCACGTGCATAGTACACCCCCGTCCCCCGTAGCTACGCCACTGGCTAGAGCCGATCTGACGTTATAATATCAAAAGGTAGAAAAAATACGAGGTAACAGCCATTACTTTGCAGGAGCGACTAAACAACCTCAAATCACACGTAATCTCTCACTCCATCCTCCCTCCCCCACTCACAGTAGCACCGCCAGGAAATTTTCAGCTGCCTGCACACGCGTCCTGCCCCCTTGCTGGCTCGCTCTCGACTGTCGCTAGTACCGGATGACTCAGGGAACTCAACATTGCTTCGAAACACTAAACCTATCCCTTATTTCCTTCCCACGCCCTTACCTGTTGACCTTTGACCACTCATTCTTTACCTGTAACGTTATCTAAGTCTTAAATGTTAGTAAATGTGAGATATCAATAGTATTGGTATAGTTTTGTAGTATTTCTCTTTAGGTTTATATTGATAGGGTTCGTTAGTGCTTCGAACTCGTTAACATGTCGCAGAGGATTGGGATTTGTGGGTAGAATGTCTACTTTTTTTTGCTACGTAGTTTGTGGGTTGTTAGAGGACTGGATTGCTTTGTTAGCAGTGGCGTAGGCATCTATCAATAGGGGAGAGGGCACTAGGCCAGCGGAGCTCAGGGGCCACTCTGATGCCACATGTAGAAGGGTATAAGCTACGCCACTGGTTGGTAAAAGGATATCTTACTTCTTATATTAGCGTCACACTGGACAGTTTTTGGTTCGTGGCTCACTGAGTGCCGAGCGTTTGGTGATGAGCATAATAACTGTGTGGTAGTTTCTTGACACTCAACAACCCACGGTTTGCCAAGCACGGACCATCATCGTCAATGGCGGCTCAAACAAAATAGACATACTAAGATCAGCAGATCAGTGGTAGGTAATAGCGAATTATACATAATACGGCAGCCATGGCCAGTGGGGGGGCACCTGGGGGGCACAGGATTCTCGTGGGGAGACTGCTGACTCACTCAGTCACAACACAATCTCTGGTTCGTATATCAGTTATTTACCACTCCTGAATGACTTTCAAATACTCTGCATGCATATAATTTTATAATAAGGCTATGCAGTATTATCAGTTTCGTTTTTTTAAGATAACGATGATTTTATATACGTAAATACCACAACACTTGACAACGTAGCTTTACGATGTTGCCATTAGACTCTGAGACTTGTCCTCCCCCACAGGCGTTACGTCATTTTGAACGGCCCCTTAGCTTGGCCTCCTCTTATTTTACGTTATTGTCTGGGAGTGACCTAACATCCTCCAGTGCTCGGAAAAAAAACCACCTTGCACCGGACAGGCAGACTGCAGGGACCTTGGTGAACCCTTGAACACAGGCGGTGACGGCCCGGCCCTTAGCCTTAATTGCCGGTATCTCGAGTACAATGCTAGGTCAGTTTCGCTTTGAGGACAAAACACTTCCTCGCTAGATGTAATATATATCATCTATGGATAGTTTTATGGTAAATACGCATTAATGATCCTTGCAGTAAAGATGTTATGATTGCTCCCACAGTGGTAGCACATTAATTAAACACTTTACAAAGCACAGCTGCGCACAATCATTTGATCTAATCTTCAAGCTTCTTATCTAACTGTACTTGCATGGTTGGTTTTACAGGTATGATTGATCCCAGTTCGTTTTGTCAAGTTATTTTTATGAGTAGCTCTTTCTTTTTCATCTTAGCTACATGCGTTTTGAATTGAGCTAGGGCAGTATAGACACACATTATTTCATCAGGTGGGGCATTTCACTGATCTATTGCCCGATTTGCACAAGTAAATTTCCTGACATCCTTGTTGCTATTTGAACTTTGTTGTTCTGCTCTTAATTTTGACACTCATTCCCTTCTTTTTTGTGTGTGTATTTTTTGCTGTGCCCTCTTGTCATTGATCACTACAGGTTCAGTACCCATCTGCATCCACCTATTTGCTCGTTTACTTTGATGCATTAACATATAACGCGATCATGTCACCTCTCTTCCATCTCCTTTCCTGTGATCAATTTGCATAACTTGATCCTGTCACTCCATTTCCTTCCCTTTCATAATCCTTCATCATAGTTTAGATTCTTCTGTAAGCTTGGGTATCATCTTATAGCACACTTTACACCTTTTTCATTTATCTTATCTACCTACATTTTTTTTCAGATATGGATTCCAAACTACTCAATTCGATTCAATATTTAATTAGTTGGTGTGGTAAAATTAATGTAGTTTAATATATCGTCGTCGCCATTGATTTGACTTCCACATCTATCCATCTATCCACGTAGCTTTTACCTTGTACTTGCCGCTCCATCCTATTTCACTGACTCAAGTTCTTCAGGTATCTTCTTATCTTATCTTTGGATTGTTGCATTAAACTACTACTTTGTATAACTATTGGTTTGTCTTTGTAATCTGTATCCTCTTTTCCTGTTCATCATCACCCTGACCTATTTCTGTCATCATTTTCTTAAAGCAGTTTCCCTCACCTGATCAGCCAGCCACTGGTACTTTTCTCCCGTTTACTTTTGTGACTCATTCTTGATTTTTGCATCTCTGCTTTCCCAAATTCTCTCTTATCGCCATAATTTCCTCTGTGGACTCACTCTCTATCTTCACTTTACTTATTGGTGCATTGCAAGGGTATCTATGAATAAACTTCGATTATACAACTGGTGTCCCTACCGTAGATAACAGTGAAGTCGCCAGTTCTACGTTTCTTTGTTATTTACAGACGTGTGGTGGCGTTAATACTTACATTGCTACATCCATGATTTCAGGAAAGTTAGAAGGGGCTATCTGGAAAGTCTGTGTCATTTTGTGTCTTCATCTGTGTCATATTAGGGCTATAAATGAACAAATGACAAAAATAAAACAGAGTGGCGACCTCACTATACCTACTACAGTAAAGTCACCAGCTAGTATTTTAACCCAACAGTTGAGTCGCCACTCTGGGGAATTCAGGGAAATTAGAGGTAAAGTAGGAGATAAAATACTAAATAAACTGAAAGAAAATCAAATGTAAAACTTATACACAAACATTTTACATCAACAATCAAATTTGGAACAACATGAAAGCCGCCGATCAGTGTTACGAAATATGCAAAAGTGTTACAACCCAACATCTTATTGCTTTCTTTTTGATCTTCAATTTTTTATGGCACAGAACTTCCCTTTCCCGCGCCGCAGAACTCAGACTACGTGAAGACTCTGGAGTGGCAGAAACAGAACTTCCCTCAGGACCAGCGCATCGAGATGATCCTGTACTCAGCAGAGAACATCCTCACCGCTGACCACGTGCGGGAGGTGAGGCAGGGGGGGGGGGGGTCTCTCTCTCTCTCTCTCTCTCTTTCTCTCTCTCTCTCTCTCTACTAGATTGATTTGCTGTTATATTTTTTTTCTTTCTTGAAGTAGGTAGTACTATCATGGTAATTTGCCATACCCATTTTATCTTTGCTTCTTTATCTAACTTGCTCAGAGGTATTTTTTCCCATGTTGTAAAGTTGAGGTAATGAAAGCCACCCCTCCCACACCAGTCCATGGACAGCTCAAATTATTTCCTCCTTTGTTAATAGACTCAAATTGGTTGTAGATTGAACGATTTAATGCCAAAAAGGGGGAAATGTAATTGGTTGTTGAAGTGTCTATACACCGACACTTCTTTCCTCCACGAATCATGCTCCTGGAAAATCGTGGTGTTGAGCGAAAAATGCGTCCGCCTAAATGAATCACATGTTCCCCCATTGATTTCTCAAAATTTCAAATAACTTTGTAAAATGTTAATTTTTTTGCGCATTGAATGAATGTTGGTGCAATTTTTGTTTGTGTGTAACTATACTTTTGAAGAGCGAGGTTACGTTAAACGAGGTAGCCTATAGGTGTATGTTAATGCCCAGCAGATGCATAGCCATTATTTGATTTTTTTCCAGATGTACCAAATACATGAAAGACTGGCTGCCATCGAGATCACCAACAGCAAGGGTCAACACTTCAACTTTAGTGACCTCTGTGTCAGGTAATGCGGCGTGAGGCAGTGGCAAAACTATGTACCGTAGATAACACTTAAGTCGCCAGGACAACGTTTCTTTTCAATTTACAGACGTGTGGTGGCGTTAATACTTACATTTCTACATCCATGATTTCAGGAAAGTTAGAAGGGGCTATCTGGAGAGTCTGTGTCATTTTGTGTTTTCATCTGTGTCATATTATGGCTATAAATGAACAAATTACAAAAAACATTACCCGAGTGGCGACCAACACGAACCATTAAACTAACCTAATCTAACCTAACTCAAAATAACCTAACCTAACTTAGCCCATGATTTTTTTTGTAGTTTGCACAACCTTGTACTATCACACACTACCTATAGAAACAGTAGAAAGGAAAAAAAAAAAAAAAAGACGAATCCAGACACATTAACCTTTTAAATATTAGCCCACCTACCTATCTAAATCGTTTGTTTCTCTCTACACGATGGTATAACTGATTTAGCCCATAACCCCGCCCCCCTGTACCTTGGTGTGCCCTGCAGAGTGCCGGCCCTCGGGGGTAAGCAGCGGGACGAGCTGCTGAGGCTGAAGGAGGCGATGTTCCCCGGGCACCACCTCAGCACGGAGCTGGACTGGTCCCTCATGGTGGACAAGACAACCTATAACGAGTTCTACCGCATCATGCCCACCGCCTGCCTGGAGATCAGCCTGCTGGAGATGTGGGGCTACAACGCCACGCGGCTGGCGGCCCTCGCAGACCACGACGTGATCCACGCCATCAACACTGTCACCCTCAGGCAAGTACTACCACAAGTCTTACCACAACCACCACTCCATCCCTCCCACCTGACTCTTTCCTCTTATCACGGTGCACAAAGATTGTCTCCATCATACAGGCGAGTTATGGTCTTTCATACACATCCAGTGTGGTAGTCTTGGCCGCTTTGCACCGAGTACATAACATCACCAGTAACCAGTCCACCATACGGCACAAATCTTGGGCTGCTCGGCACAGTTGGCAGCCCTCCCGAGTATAAAGTTGTTGTTGTCCTTGGAGAAGCAGGTGTTCCTAATCTACTGTTTGCAAAGGATATAACCAGTCAGGAACTTTAACTTCAACTGTTACGAAACCTGCATTACGTGATTACAGGGTAGTACGTACAGTACTACACTTATGTATAAAACCCTGAAACCTTACAAATAATCTGTTCACTAGGTAAGTGTGTGCAATATTGATCCAATTATAAATTAAAGCCAACATATTTGTTCATTTCAATTTCCAAATTCCATGTGGGATTTTGAAGAATCATGGGGTATCGCTGGGATGATTACGTGTCAAATCAGCGATTGCACAGTGAGACTGAATCGAGGCCTTTTACCTGCATAGTCCGTCAGCGCCAACTTCGGCTATATGGGCATGTGGCACGCTACCCTGAAACCGATCCTTCCCATCGGGTTGTATCTGTAAGAGACAATCCGGCATGGAGGAGGCCAAGGGGGCGCCCACAAGGCTCGTGGCTGGGGCAAGTTGATGTTTCTTGTCGGGAGTTGCTTGGTATGGGAAGGGAGCCTGCCTTCGGGAGTGGCGTCGAAGGGTGGGCGAGGCGACGCGCCCCCCGGCGTATGCCCCCAATGATTGATTGATTGATGTGGCAAGGTATGGAGACACGCTCCCTTACCAGTCAGTAGCTCACTTGAGAATGCATGCACCGATCGACCCTGTGTTCGGACCCCACCGAGTGTTTGGAGCTCATTCTGGCATGGTGGCAGTTTGTATCGTCGATAACCTCTCTGTTAATGGGTCTGTGCCAATTGAATAGAAAATATCCTTAGAGCATATTGACAAATGGTTTCAATACCTATTTAATCCTGGTATGTTATTTCCTCGCCTCCATGCAGTGCCACCTTCTCCTACCCCATGAAATTCACGGAGCTGCTCGGCGGGGTGACCAGGAACGCGTCGGGCCACGTGGTGGGGGCGCGCACGGCCCTCACCTTCCTCATGATGCAGGTGACCCGCTCCCGCATCGACCACGCCGACATCACCAACCAGGCGGGACTGGGCGAAGAGGTAACCCAACACTGCACACACCAGCATACCTTAATCGATGTAGTGTCGTGGCATGCAGCATGTGTAGTCAATGTTATCACTGGTGCCTTTTCAATGTTAACAGCAGGCAACAGAGGGAAGATTGATTATACTAAGTAATGCAAAATAATGCTATGTACATCATATACATATAGGGAAAGACAGAGGAGGGTGTCAAGTATGCTAGCACATGAACTCTCACCCATACACTTGATTCTCTGGTTTTCTTATAAGGTCAATCACACATTTCCCACTCCTTTTTACGTCACACCTCCTCTTTGTGTCCTTTGCCTGCACGAGATTTCACAGGCCGCTCTAAACACACACACGCTCTTAATAGTATGATAATTTGGTACTGCAAAAGGGAGCATTACGAGCTTGCCTCAGTCCTATAGCAGCAGGTAAAGACTGTGTTCAGGGGATGCAAGGGAGGCTGTGATTTAGATGTCCCAGAACTGAGACCTGTTTCCATTGCCTCACACCCTCAGGCGGATCCCGAGGTCATGGCGTGGGAGGGAGAGTACATTGCCTACCTGAAGAATGTCAATGTTACAGGTGACCTTGAGGTGTACTTTCAGGCCCAGCGAAGGTATGTATAGCCTACCTGCACGTGTATGATAACTTCTTTGTCGTGTTGGTCATTTCTACCCGTTTCTCTTAAATGGTCATCTACTCAGTGATTGGACATTCCTCAGTACCCAGTAACTCAGCATACCGTGTCATCTATATATATTTTTTTGATATTTTCACCATTGAGGTGTCGAGATGTAGAAGTAGCTGCCTGTAGATACTCAAAGCGTGTCTGGTATTCACTGAACTGTTTCATTCCAGCTTTGGTGAAATCAGCGAAAAAACTATTTTCGGGGATGTGTTCTTCCTCGTCTGTGGGAATGTGATCCTCTTCATGTATGTGCAGCTGATGCTGGGAAAATTCAACATGGTGGAGAATAGGGTGAGCTTTGTTGGTGTGTGAATATGATGTTTAGTATTACAAGGATGTCTGCAATATGACCTAGTGTGTATATTTTCATTTATAAGACAAAGATGTCTTGTGATGTGTGCAGTCAGTTTTGTCAGCACTAACTTTCACACCAGTCTGCAACCCCTTGTGTTGAGATCTCTTCTGATGCAACACTGGTGTCCACAGCCCGTCCTGTCTATACTGGGCATGCTCACCACCTACATGGCGGTGGCCATGGCCTTTGGCTTGTGCTCCGCCGCGGGGCTCCTCTACGGGCCCATCCACAACATTCTTCCCCTGCTCATGATTGGCTTAGGAGTGGACGACATGTTTGTCATTGTCCAGTGCTGGCAGAACCTTGACCATCAGGTGGGTGGTGCCTCATGACATGATACTGTTTTTGTCCCAGACGCTGATGTGGTACTGCTATACTCTGCCATCCTGGAGAGATCCCCGTGGAGTGATTGATTGTACAGTAATGCCAAGAAAAAGGGGGAAATGAGATGCCCACGGAGGGAACAAAGCAGGCGGCATACTTGTCCTGACTCCCTGACCTGCAGTTATCATTCTTGTACTCATGCAGTCCTTGTTTATGTAAAGACTGTCAGGAGGGCTCCATGCCAGCAACTTAAGATTTTAGAGCAGTGTCCCTGCGTTGGAATTCCTCTCCCTGCTTGAGCTTATTCTGGCATGGAGGAAATTAATATTGTCAATAACCTCACTTTTGGTACACTCGACCCTCAATTTAACGAACTAAATGGGGAATTGAAGTGTCCGTTGCTTGGTATTCGTGGGCCGGACGATATTGCAAAACATATTGATATGTATAACCTAGACACTACATATCATTACAAAACAAAAACATGAATATAATTGTAGCATTTGTTTCACTTACTTTAAACTATACGTAGAGCTGTGTGCAGGACTGTGTACAGGACTCGGAAGGCTTCTATTCTGAGTCCGAGGTGTCTTAGCGGACACATTTTTCAAGCAGCGGATTTATTGAATAGTTTGGTCCTTGTCCGATAGCAGATGATGTCCGTTAAATCCGAAATCCGTTAAGTCGAGGGTCGAGTCTATATGCCTTTTTATTTTTTTTAGATAGGATCCAAGTATCTTATTTTGCTTTGAATCAGTAGACTCTTGGGAAAGAAGTGTAGGCGAGTTCTTTAACTTAAGTATGGCCTGCACTGAACAGGAACGTCAACTGAAACTACGCCAGAGGATGGGGCAAGCCCTGCGCCACGCCGGCGTGGCCATCACCGTCACCTCCATGACGGACTGTGCAGCATTCCTCATCGGTGCCACCACTTTGAGTATTCACGATTTCTTAATGTAGTAATCACTGAGCTGAGGTACAAGACAAAACACTAAATGTCACTTATGCAAGACATTATTTTGAAGAATTGCAGCTTATGTTTGTGTGTGTGCCTCCCCCTTACAGGTGCTACCAGCTCTCAGGTCATTCTGTATCTATGCAGCCGTCTCAGTGCTGACCTTGTATGTCTTCCAAGCCACCTTCTTTGTGGCCTGGTTCACTTATGACCAAAGGAGAGTGGAAGGTGAGGGCTAACAGTGTTCTTGAAGTGCCAAATCAACTCCAAAGAACTTGAAAGATTGAAAAAAGGTGAAATGCTTAATTTCAACATTAAAACTTTTTTCAGGATAGTCTAGACTTGATTTATGTTCATGCAAGCAGTTGTTATGGAAACATGTTGCTTGTTGAATTTTTCATCAGGTGACATCGACATCCTTTACTACATAGCTTGTGTGCATTAAGGTTATAGTTATGCATTTTGCTTATCTCAAGATGGCTAATCTCTGGCACAGACAAGCGGAATGGACTGTTTTGGTGCTACAAACACAGAGACTGGCAACCCAACAAATGCTCACAAGGGGACCTGGCGACCCATTTCTTTGACAAGGTGTACTCCAAGGTGCTGCTGATGAAGCCCACCAAGGTGAGGCAGTGTGTGGTGAGGCAGTGTGTGGTGAGGCAGTGTGTGATGAGGCAGTGTGTGGCGAGGCAGTGTGTGGTGAGGCAGTGTGTGGCGAGGCAGTGTGTGGTGAGGCAGTGTGTGGTGAGGCAGTGTGTGGCGAGGCAGTGTGTGGTGAGGCAGTGTGTGGTGAGGCAGTGTGTGATGAGGCAGTGTGTGGTGAGGCAGTGTGTGGCGAGGCAGTGTGTGGTGAGGCAGTGTGTGGTGAGGCAGTGTGTGGTGAGGCAGTGTGTGGTGAGGCAGTGTGTGGTGAGGCAGTGTGTGGTGAGGCGGTGTGTGGTGAGGCGGTGTGTGGTGAGGCAGTGTGTGGTGAGGCAGTGTGTGGTGAGGCAGTGTGTGGTGAGGCAGTGTGTGGTGAGGCAGTGTGTGGTGAGGCAGTGTGTGGTGAGGCAGTGTGTGGTGAGGCAGTGTGTGGTGAGGCAGTGTGTGGTGAGGCAGTGTGCGGTGAGGCAGTGTGTGGTGAGCCAGTGTGTGGTGAAGCAGTGTGTGGTGAAGCAGTGTGTGGTGAGGCAGTGTGTGGTGAGGCAGTGGATCACAGCAGGTGAACATGTGGACGCCCCTCTTTATGTGTCTATGTACTAGGCCTCATCATAGAGTAAACAACATGGCATGCAAGGAAGTCCATGGTGTCCACGAAACTGTCATAACACCGCCGTTGTCTTTATATTGGGTCAAAGCATATTCAAAAAGCATAGTAAAGAGTCACATCTGCCACCAAGTGAGGGTCCATCAAAAAGACAACAGGGGTGATGCGAAGGCGTCGTCCACACCACAGACATGCAAGCGTTCGGATGAAAACTTAAAAAATTGTAGTGTATAGGGTCCCCATGGTGAAGATTCAGAGACCTTTGTTTAGAGTAGTTATCAAATGCCCATGAAGAATATACTAATTATAACTAATAGCTAGTATCGTAAAACCATCAGTGAGGAAGAAATACTGATGGGGGATCCAGGGTGTAAATCATAATAAGGGCTTAGCTGTGAATGTCCTGTGTGGTACAGTAAAACCTCTCATATTCGGACTAATTGGGCCAAGGAGTGGTCCGAGTAATGCAAGGATCCGAATAATGGGGGGATTATATATGGGGGGATTTAGATATGTAAAAAAAAAAAAAAAAAAAAATCTAGGCTAGGAAATATCGACCCTAAAAAAAAAAAAAAAAAAAAAAATTAGGCTAGGAAATTTCGACCCCTAAAAAAAAAAAAAAAAAAAAAAAAAAAAAAAAAAAAAAAAAAAAAAAAAAAAAAAAAAAATAGCTAGGAAATTTTGACGAGGAGATCCGAATAATGTCAAAGTCCGAATAATGAGGGTCCGAATACGAGAGGTTTTACTGTACTTTGTTACTGGAGTTCCTCGCTGCACGGTTGTTGGCCCGGAAGTAATGTTCCCCCTCTCTGCCCAGGTGTTGGTGTTCCTGGTGACGGCCGCCATGCTGGGGGTCAGCATCTGGGGTGTGATGAACCTCAAGCAGTCCTTCAACCCTATACTGTTCATCCCACACTCCTCCTATCTCTTCCAGTTCCTGTCAAGACTCTTCAACTTTTACCCACAAACAGGTAGACTGAACGTGAAGAATAATTTTATAAGCATAAATACTTAGAGAATTGGATCACTAGAAATAAAAGCTCCCCAAAACTCTTTTACTATTAACATTTATTGACTCAAAAATATTTCTTAATTTGAATAATGAACTTTTTTTACATTATTAATATGAATATTTCGGATAATTTATGAAAATCTATCACCATTCTATTCAAACACAAAGGTTATGAATGACATACTTGTGAGGGATGAGATATGGGACTGAAAGTTAGGGAGGAGCGGAGCAGGTTGCATCGAGGGTAGGTTGCATCATTGCCTCTAACTCGCATGTTATCACACGTACATCGTCTTAACTACTACTATTATAAACTACTACAACTACAACAATAATAATAATAAAAAAAGTTAATGCCAGTTAGAGGCAATGATGCAACCTACCCTCGATGCAACCTGCCCCGCTCTCCCTTACTCCTAACAAACCTGTCTCTTGTGTTCCTTCAGGGGAGAGAGGCACCGTGTACTTTGGCGCACTGAACTACCCTCAGGAGCTGCACAAGATTGGCGCGCTGGCAGAGGCACTGGAGAGGAGTGAGGATGTGGCCTCGGTGACCTCCTGGTATGACCTGATGGTGGACTACACCCAGAAGGACACAGGAGAGGGTGTGTACTCTGCATTGTGGTCCTCTCCCTCGCCAGGCAGACTGTGTGGAGAGAGAACCTTTGTAGCCATGTCAGGTTATGCATCTGGCTATTTCTGTTATGTCTTCTTAGGTGATCTTGGATGGACTATTTAAGTGGTGTGACTCCTTCTCTAGTGTAGATACTATATATCAGGCGCCTAGAATTGAAACGGCACAAGCGCCACTTTTAAAAAACTGGGAAAAACGCGCTTAAAGTTTAATCTAATATCTTCATTTGTTGCTGATTTACTTTGAAAACACTTAGGTGCATTTTTTTCATTAATAAAAAGTGGCACTTGTGCCGTTTCATATCTTGATTTTCTTAGATTAAATTTTAAGCGTGTTTTTCTCAGTTTTTTGAAAGTGGCGCTTGTGCCGTTTCAATTCTAGGCGCCTGATATATGCAAGATACATCATTGGCAAATACAGGATATTTCAAAGAGGGACTGAGTAAGGAGAAGGCACCGAGCATTGAAGGTACAAGGGTATAAGGCTAGACGAGGGATGTGGGATTATGAGGCAGAAATCATACTTAGTCGAGAGGGAGGTGGGCGCCCACACAGGACCTGCCCCTGGTGCACATACTCCTAGACTTCCCATATACAGTAAACCTCTCATATTCGGACTAATTGGGCCAAGGAGTGGTCCGAGTAATGCAAGGATCCGAATAATGGGGGGATTATATAGGGGGGGGGATATGTAAAAAAAAAAAAAAAAAAAAAAATTTGGTGTATATATTAGCTAGGAAATTTCGACCCCTAAAAAAAACAAAAAACAAAATCTAGGTGTATATATTAGCTAGGAAATTTCGACCCCTTAAAAAAAAAAAATGTAGGTGTATATATTAGCTAGGACATTTCGATCCCTAAAAAAATAAAAAAAAAAAAAAAAAAAAAAAAAAATAAAAAAAAAAAGGTCCGAATAATGTCAAAGTCCGAATAATGAGGGTCCGAATAAGGAGGTTTTACTGTATGTAGATCCAGGCCTTACATATAATAACACACATACATTCATGCTCTCTAGCAGTGCCTGACTACATTTTTACATCATAAAGGACTGGCCAAGGGCACACAAAAAAAAGAGGTAACATAAAGCCCGCTATTTTTTTATTTTTTTTTACATACTTCTAAATGCTGATATCTAAGTGTAGCCTCAAGATAAAACATTACTTCATGCCATAGAGTCAGCAGCTGGTATTTAGAGGTACAGTCAAACCTCTCATATTCGGACTAATTGGGCCAAGGAGTGGTCCGAGTAATGCAAGGATCCGAATAATGGGGAAATATGTATAAAAAAAAAAAAAAAAAAAAAAAAAAAAAAAAAAAAAAAAAAAAAAAAAAAAATGCTAGGTGTAAGGAAGCTAGGAAATTTTGACCCCTAAAAAAAAAAAATTAAAAAAAAAAAAAAAAAAATTGCTAGGTGTATAGGAATAGTATATGTATAGGTGTATAGCTAGGAAATTTCGACCCCTAGAAAAAAAAAAAGGTCCGAATAATGTCAAAGTCCGAATAATGAGGGTCCGAATACGAGAAGTTTTACTGTATTGGTGTACTGTACTTATAATCAGTGAACAAACCTGAGTGTAATGATTGATGATGACTAACCAAGGAAACATTTCCAGACATTAGAGGGAAGGAACTGAACGAGACATTCTTCCAGCAAGCCCTGTCCTCCTTCCTGTTCTCCCCGGCCGGCACTCGTTTCCAGACCTACTTCCACTTTGACGGGAACCTGACCATAGCCCGGCCCACGCCCACAGTCACGGTCAGTTCCTTCTTATTATTCTTTCTGTTTAATGTCAGTTTTCCCGTAATTTACATGAGGTAAGACGGCCAATGATACACTTCCAACTATCTCTATCCATTGCCTCAACTTCTTCAATGCCCAATGCTACCAGATTATCTTCAATACACTGCCTCCATGTCTTTTTTGTCCTGCTCGGTGGATGGCGACCCGGCACTTCCACTCTTAACAGGTCTCCCCAATGCCCCACAGTCAGTTCTGAGTTGTAGTAATGAATCAGTGATGTTGAAATGTACACTATTTGCATATTGATCCTTTTACAACATGGGTTCAGTGCAGGTTGTCTTCCCAAACCTTCAAAAACTAAGTCTAAAACATAATTTTCCTTCCTTGAAAACAGTATTCTAATGAAACAAATCAGGAGCCTAGAATTGAAACGGCACAAGCGCCACTTTTTATCATTGAAAAAAATGCACCTAAAGTGTTTTCAAAGTAAATCAGCAACAAATGAAGATATTGTAATGGAGTTTGTTTTATTAGCAAGGTGGCAGTGTTTTCTTAAAAGTGGCGCTTGTGCCGTTTCAATTCTAGGCGCCTGAAATGAACTTCAATTTGCTTAAGCTGTGAAAAAGACTGATGCTGATGATAGACAGCAAAGGTACCATATGCAAGGGTAGGATAGATGGTGTGGGTGTAAGACAAGTAACCCATGTAATATAAAGGGATAGAGTATGTACTGGTGTGTTGCAGACCAAGCAAATGACACAGAAGCAACTGGTGTGTACACGAAGGAGATGCACAGAAGAGACCAAGTGGAGATCATTCTGGGTGTACATAGTTATTACTCCCTCAAGAAGATCCAAGGAACAGCCATCATAGTAGACACACAGATGGATAGATAGAAGTGCATTGTGACAGGTCTATACTTTTTACAGGCGTGCAAGTTTGATTATCAGCACAACACCATAGAAGGAAGAGAGGAACAAATAGCAGCCATGGAGGAAGTGAAGAGATTGGTCAAGGAAGCTCAATTCTCAGGTAACAACAAACATTAGCAGAGTTAATGTTTCAGGAATTCCAGGCAACCATTTGTGAGTGCATGTGAACTAGTCTATTTTTTTTATTATGGTCAAAATGCAGTAAGGAAGCCACGCCCCCTGCCTGCCCTTCTATTCTACGGGGCAGCTGATTGGTGCATTCCTCGTATCATCACTACCAATCACAATATCTTCACTACTTAACAGCGGCGTGACCACTGGAGAGAGCAATCTTCACTACAGAGGGATTTTTGATTTTGTCACCCTCTGTAGTGAAGATGTCTAACCCAGTGGTCACGCCGCTGTTAAGTAGTGAAGATACTGTGATTGGTAGTGATGATACGAGGAATGCACCAATCAGCTGCCCCGTAGAATAGAAGGGCAGGCAGGGGGCGTGGCTTCCTTACTGCATTTTGACCATAATAAAAAAAATAGACTATAGTAAGAAAGTAGCCACCAACATAAAGAAGCACAACAATAATAATACTTTAACACAAAAACTGAAAATGAGGAAACTAATACTTAAGTAATTTTCGTGTATTAACCCCTTCACACCCAATCTTACCTTTGCTATAAATAATAGTCTGTTGTTAGCCATAAAATTACGAAAAGTACCTTAATATAACAAATTAGTTAGTGGACAAGGATACTAAACAGGTCATAGCTGTAAAATACTACTTATACAGTAAAACCTCTCGTATTCGGACACTCATTATTCGGACTTTGACATTATTCGGACCTCTTCCTCCTCCTTTTTTTTCTTTGGGGTCGAAATTTCCTATATATTCACCTAGAATTTTTTTTTTTTTTTTTTTTTTTTTTTTTAAATTTTTTTTTAGGGGTCGAAATTTCCTATATATTCACCCAGAATTTTTTTCTTTTTTTTTCTTTAGGGGTTGAAATTTCCTATATCACCTAGAATTTATTATTATTATTATTATTTTTTTTTTTTTTTTACATATCCCCCCATTATTCGGATCCTTGCATTACTCGGACCACTCCTTGGCCCAATTAGTCCGAATATGAGAAGTTTTACTGTATTCACTGAAAATGGTCTAATGGTGGCCAAATTACAATTGAAATTACGTTCTGGGTCTCAAAGGGTTAATGACGTAACTTACACATTATGAATCAGAAGCAACAAACTATTCACTAAACCCCCTTTTTATGTGTCTTTTATGTGCTATACGGGGACTGCCAATGACCAGCCTTTTTGTGACATTTTATCTCTTCCTCAAAGCCCGTCCCCTATTCTTCATCTTCTTCTTGCTGTTTAACGTCAAATTTTCCTATAATATTTTACGAGGTTAGACGGCCGATGATACGCTTCCAACTATCTCTATCCATTGCCCAATGCTGCCAGATCCTCTTCAACACACTGCCTCCATGTCTTCCTTGGCCTGCCCGGTGGACGGCGACCTGGCACTTCCACTCCACCAGCTCTCCCCAATGCCTCACCACCTTCTCTCCTCTTCACGTGCCCAAACCACCTCAATCGCCTTACTTTCAGCACTGTACTCGGCTCCTTCAATCCACATATTCTTGCCACCTCTTCACGGGACACTTCATCTATGTCCTCTATATGAAAAAACAAAATTACAAATGTCTCGTGCTACATACTTAAGTCTTTCCATTTTAGCAAGTCACTCGTGGAAATTATCCCCCAACCACACTCTCAATTATTAGTAGTGTGGTAGTTTTGCCCCGCCCACCCTTTTGTGAGGGAGGTATTGTTCGCTCACCATAGGGGGAGAGTAGGAATGTATATACAGTGCATTGTTTAGTGCCGTTGTTTTGAGGCTGCCGTTGTTTTAAATGCCGGTTAAATGAGGTTCTCCTGTATATATAATTATAATGGTAATGGGTAGAAATTAAAGCGACTAAAGTGACTTGATACATTGGAAAGACTGTAAGGCGAGTGCATGCTTGTGACCTTGACAGACGTGGCAGCAGCAACATCCTTCGTGTACAGCAGCTGGGAGACCAACAAGGTGATCATGGAGGAGTTAGTGAGGAACCTGTGCCTGGCCATGGTGGCAGTCTTCATCATGACCCTCGTCCTCCTGGCCAACATTGTGGCCGCCTGCTTTGTGTTCCTCTGCGTCGCCCTCACTCTGGTAAGTTTTGTCCTCGCGCAGAGTTTGCTCACTTCGTACATCAACCTTTGAAACAGTCCACAAAATATTCCCATGTCGTAGAGTTCAGTAATAGGAACTACCTCGTGTAGGTCTCACAGCCTCTTGTAGCTTCCTTATTTTCTTATGTTCTCGTGCCTAACATTTACCACACCTCCCTCAGCACCCAAACCCTTGACACACTACACTGGTCTTATTGTAATAGTTGCTTTCATTCTACATTATCCAAAAGAACCACATAGTATAATCCATAAAGTTCTTTTCTGCAAGATATACAAGGCCAAGATTTGTGAGTTTTTTGAAGTTTATAAATCCCATGAGCTAGATTTCAAATTTTCTGTGATGTTTTAGAATGGAATCCACGATGCCATTTATTTTCTCACTACATCGATGAGATTAGAATGAAGGTCCTTTAACCCTTCACACCCAGATCTTTCCTTGGCTATAAAATATCATATGTTGTCGAGCCATAAAGTAACGAAAAGTAACTTAATATACCAAATTAGTTAGTCCACAAGGATACTAAACAGGTCATAGCTATAAAATATTGCTTATAGTCACTAAAAATCGTCTAATGGCACCAAATTACAATGAAAATTAAGTTCTGGGCCTCAAGGGGTTAATGTGAGTGGCTGATGCCCTGGTGTGCCTCCTGTAGGTGAACGTGATGGCCTTGATGACGTGGTGGGGCCTGACCATCGACATCATCACCTGCATCAACGTGGTCCTCAGCATTGGCCTCTGCGTCGACTACTCCGCCCACGTCGCCCTCCACTTCATGCAGGCAGGTGGCACAGATAGATTTACACGGTACTTGCATTTCGAGGGAGCTAATGTCCGAAGTGGGAGAGTTCTGTGATGCGGAGGAAGCCATGCTGCATTCAAGTACAGTAAACCCTCTCATATTCGGACTAATTGGGCCAAGGAGTGGTCCAAGTAATGCAAGGATCCGAATAATGGGGGGGATTATATATGGGGGGATATGTATTAAAAAAAAAAAAAAAAAAAATTCTAGGTGAATATATAGTTGGGAAATTTTGACCCCCTTAAAAAAAAAATCCGAATACGAGAGGTTTTACTGTACCAACCATGATTATCCAAGAGACCTCCTGGAGCAACTTTGGATCTGGACCATATCAACACAGAAAACAGGCTCCAAAGTGCACGCGAGGACAGATCACAATCAAAATGGATCATAATTTTCCAAGATTTTGCCTCGCGAGTAGCTGCCTAGAGAGTTTATTGAGCACAGCAAGTATAAAGTGCAGACATCTCTTGACCTCACTGGTGGTTGACACAGTCTTGTCCAGGGTGTTGATTTGCAGGGACCACTTAATCTTTGCTGGGAAGATTGTTTTCATCCAAGATATGAGGTCGTGATGGAGGTGTTACTCTGCTGTCTGGATTCACATCAGTATTGCTGCACATTGCTCTGAGGGCTTGATAGAAGTTTAGATGATTTTCTTGTTTTCTCATACATGCATATTCATTCCCCATTGATTGGAATCACGTGTGAATATACAGTAGAGGCCCAATATGATGGAATAATTCAGCCAAGACCGATTTCTGTAAATCTAATTTTCCGCAAAATCAAACTTCCGTTTTCGGCTCCTGATATAATAGGTAGCTCGATGTAACGGAATATTCCATAAAATTGAGAGTTTCCGGTAAATCCTGTTTTTATCTGCAGTGGTTTGTATGTCCCCACAAGCCTACCCAAACACCTAGGTCAGCGGTCGTTAGCAAAACCGCACCAAATATTGCTACATTTAGCAAAATTTTCCACAATATCGAACATTGGAATAACGGAATTTTTATTTTTCCGCTAAATCGAGCTTTTCGGTAAATAGAGTTCCATTAAACAGAGTTTTGATGTGGTCTGTATATTTTTCCAATCCCATGAAGTTGTGATGTCATAGGCATTTCCTGGCTACCTTTCCTCCTCGCCTGCTGGTGTCTTAGGTCAGGTCACGCCTGTAAGCCGGCCACCACCACCCTCCTCCGTCCTGAGCGGGTGTTGCCGAGTAGGCACACAGAGCAAGGTGTCTGTGTGCGGCGCCCCCATACCCCTGTTACTGCCATCAGTCTTTTGCTTGTTAGCCAGGGGATATATTTGCCTCAAAGGTGCAACATTATGCTTGGTAACAATTTTATAAAGTTTTTCTTATTTACTCTAAAATTTGGCTCATTATTCTATTTGTCTCAGAACAGTCATGATGGAATATTAGTGAACATTTGGTGCTGTATGCGTTGGGTCGTGTCTTTAATGTTTCTATCATGGTGACGGGGCGTCATGTGTGTTGTGTCGTAGTGAAGGGATTCAGGATGACGGGCCAGTGTGCTCTGAGGGAGATCGGCCCCCCGGTCATCAACGGCGCCTTCTCCACCTTCCTCTCCTTCTTCCTCCTGGCCTACTCAGACTCCCACGTGTTCCTCTCTTTCTTCAAGGTGAGTGGCGCCCATCATATTTTTGTAAACTTACAGGAATGATGAGTGAATAATAATGTAGCCTTTGATATGAAATTGGACTAGATGTGTGAACTTACTGTCAGTAACTTAGAAATCAGAAAAGGGTAACACCAAATCTCATAGAAAGAAGAAAAAATTTGCAATTGTTGGTTGTTGAGATCAGGCACAGATGCTTGAGAATAGGCTAGTTACCACATGTTAGTTGCTGTTGCCTTGCTTTGCCTTGGCGTGTGTTCCTTGCGGGTGTTCCACGGGCTGGTGTTCCTGCCGGTGCTGCTCAGCGTGCTGGGTCCCCCGGCCTACCTCAAGCCCCACCACCTGCCGGGGGGGGAGCGCGGCGAGGGGCAGGAAGACACCTCGAGGGCCTGGATGAAGCCACACCCCCTCGAACGAAGGGAAAGCAGTTAGGGACACTTTTATGACTCGCTAATAGTTGGAGAAAATAATTATCTTGGGGATATATCATGAGATTACAGAATGTAGCAATGAATGTACATTTTTCCATCATACACATGAATGAATGAACTGTAATTTATCAGTGTTATGAATCATGACTTGAATTTGTGTAGAGGGTATTTCTTATTCAACAAAATTGGAACATCTGACAACAGTAAATGAAGAAATGTCCCACCATATGACATGAAGCAAAGGGTGAAAGTACATTACGAGTCCATTGTTAAGGAAGCTTTGATGTATACTCAGAAATATGTATTTATAGTAATACCCTAAATACTACCACGACTTCCAACAGTGCAAAGAGACTAAGGTTCTGTGGAAATGTGTTCAGCTAGTGGCCATAACGTTCTTCCCGAGTGTGCCGGGAACCAGAAAAAATACTTAAATGATTTCGAATGACATACTGTGTGTATTGAAGCAGCTTGGTTGAAAGTAGTGCACAACAAGTACTACTGGTGTATACTTGTGTGAAATTACATTGCCTTTTATTAGTACCGTTGCTTTCCAGTTGTCCAATGTGTTGCAGGAACTACCACGTGTAGGTCTCCCGGCCTCTTGTAGCTTCCTTATTTTCTAATGTTCTTTAGTACGTGTAAAGTGTACTTGTATGCATTCCTCCGCTGTACATGAACAAATGGAGGAACCTTCATATTTGAGGCGCTTATTTCAGAAAGTCGATAAGCGCCATAAAAAAAAAAACTCGGAAAATGGCTTCATAATGTTTCAATGTTCAAAATGTCAAATATTTTTAACATTGAAAAATTTTGAAGCCTTTTTTTAGTTTTTTATTGATGGCGCTTATCGACTTTCTGAAATGAGTGACTCCTTAAAGGGTTGTAATGACAGGTGGCAATCTTCCCTCCCTGGAAATACTGTATCCTTATTGCTTGGTATAATTTCCTAACTATTGATTTCTTTACCTGTGAGACGATAATAGGGAGAAAGGATGCATATTTAGAATTGCATGATTTATTTATTTATATATAAGTAACAAATATATAAAAATAATTGACATGTATCAATATAATAATATACTCCCATCACCAAAATATAGTACTTATTAATTACCACGTTTTTGTATATG
Organism: Chionoecetes opilio; assembly: GCA_016584305.1. Taxonomy (NCBI): domain Eukaryota; kingdom Metazoa; phylum Arthropoda; class Malacostraca; order Decapoda; family Majidae; genus Chionoecetes; species Chionoecetes opilio. The sequence goes on from JACEEZ010010590.1 coordinate 67,192, forward strand.
CCGTGCGCAGGACAACAGTCAACAACACAAACACCGACACACCTCACACGCACCAAACATATATAGACGCAGGATGCACCAAACATATATAGACTTAGGATGCACCAAACATATATAGACTTAGGATGCACCACACATATATAGACTTAGGATGCACCACACATATATAGACTTAGGATGCACCAAACATATATAGACTTAGGATGCACCAAACATATATAGACGCAGGATGCACCAAACATATATAGACGCAGGATGCACCACACATATATAGACTTAGGATGCACCAAACATATATAGACTTAAGACGCACCACACATATATAGACGCAGGATGCACCACACATATATAGACTTAGGACGCACCACACATATATAGACTTAGGATGCACCACACATATATAGACGCAGGATGCACCACACATATATAGACTTAGGATGCACCACACATATATAGACGCAGGATGCACCACACATATATAGACGCAGGATGCACCACACATATATAGACGTAGGATGCACCACACATATATAGACGCAGGATGCACCACACATATATAGACGCAGGATGCACCACACATATATAGACTTAGGATGCACCACACATATATAGACGCAGGATGCACCACACATATATAGACGTAGGACGCACCACACATATATAGACTTAGGACGCACCACACATATATAGACTTAGGACGCACCACACATATATAGACGCAGGATGCACCACACATATATAGACGTAGGACGCACCACACATATATAGACGCAGGATGCACCACACATATATAGACGTAGGACGCACCACACATATATAGACTTAGGATGCACCACACATATATAGACGCAGGATGCACCACACATATATAGACGTAGGACGCACCAAACATATATAGACTTAGGATGCACCAAACATATATAGACGCAGGATGCACCAAACATATATAGACGCAGGATGCACCAAACATATATAGACTTAGGATGCACCAAACATATATAGACGCAGGATGCACCACACATATATAGACGTAGGACGCACCACACATATATAGACTTAGGATGCACCACACATATATAGACGCAGGATGCACCACACATATATAGACGTAAGACGCACCACACATATATAGACTTAGGATGCACCACACATATATAGACGCAGGATGCACCACACATATATAGACGTAGGACGCACCACACATATATAGACTCAGGATGCACCAACATATATAGACTTAGGATGCACCACACATATATAGACTTAAGATGCACCACACATATATAGACGCAGGTGACATGGAGGGGCGTCAAGGGAGGGGAAAACACGGTAAGAAAATTAAATACTCTTGATTATTGAACAGGAAACGAATACAATAGATGCACGAGTCACAACAGAGTACGGAGCCATAACAAACGGACAGGAACACTCCTATAAATATCATTACTACATCACAGACACCCGATTTGAGATTCAGTCACTTTTAAGCGAGAGATTTCACAACTTAACCATGTCATGAGATTGATTTTGTAACTTAAAAGAGGTTTGATGCTTAACAATACCTACACATGTACTTTATAGAATGCTTTGTGTACAGCTGGAATGTGTCGAGTACTTTCCATATCACACTGTATTTTGATAATTTACCCGAGGGTCAAATATCTCCTTGTGATAACTTACAACTGTTATAAGAGTTAAGCAAGTATGGTTAAGTTGGTACCAGAAAAAAAATATATATCAAGGCACTTTCTTCCATTACCTAAAAACTGCAACTTGTATTGTGAACTTCCCATAATTGCCCAAAAAAAAATACGTAAGAACTTCGTATGATTTGTAGTCATTTTGTAGTTCGTATAATTTGTTTCTTCCATTACCTAAGAACTGCAGCTCGTATTGTGAACTTCCCATAATTGCCAAAAATATGTAAGAAGTTCGTATTACTTGTAGTCATCACAAGGGAAGATTTAACAAGCACGTCACAAGCTTGGACATTAAGTAGAGTTAATGAGAATCTGCTCCTTCATCCCCTAGTTGCCATCACTGCCCAGGTTACGGACTATGGAATCACCCGCTGCTCTTCTCTGTCAACAACAATACTTAATGTCATGCCCACTTAGACAGAAGAGAGAGAGAGAGAGAGAGAGAGAGAGAGAGAGAGAGAGAGAGAGAGAGAGAGAGAGAGAGAGAGAGAGAGAGAGAGAGACAGAGAGAGAGAAACAGAGACAAACAGACAGAGAGAGAGAGAAACAGACAGAGAGAGAGAAAAGGACAGACAGAGAAAGAGAGACAGACAGAAAGAGAGAGAGACAGAGAAAGAGAGAGAGAGAGATACAAGCACAGTTAGGACAGAGGCGAGGCTGCTACTGCTTGTGAATGATGAGGTCCCAGGTGTCCCTCCATGCCAGGCTCATGACCTCGTCGGCTGTCAGGTCACGGCTGCCATAGGTCACCGGGGAGAAGTACCAGAACACGTAGAGGATGGCCGCCGCCCACACCCCGACGGCCGCCTGGTAGGCCCGGGCCAGGCGAGGGGCCTTGAGGTAGTGGGCCAGGAGGTCGTGGCCGTGCTCCACCATGGCCGCCAGGAGACACAGCTGCCGGGGGACGGGGATCAGCGGGACACACACACACATTAACTCTGACTCTATAGTAAAACCTCTCGTATTCGGACCCTCATTATTCGGACTTTGACATTATTTTGATTTTGATTTTTTTTTTTTTTTTTTTTTTTTTTTTTTTTTTAGGGGTCGAAATTTCCTAGCTATATATCACACCTAGATTTTTTTTTTTTTTTTTTTTTTTTTTTTTTTTTTTTTAGGGGGTCGACATTTCCTAGCTATATAATATACGCCTAGATTTTTTTTTTTTTTTTACATATCCCCCCATATATAATCCCCCCATTCTTCGGATCCTTGCATGACTCGGACCACTCCTTGGCCCAATTAGTCCGAATATGAGAGGTTTTACTGTGCTGTTAACTAAAGGTGGACTGAACGTTGATTTTTCAATATTTGAGGATGCAGATATTTCTTTTTAACATTTGCGGATGGAGAGTAGATCCCGCATAGAACGTTTCCTTTATGGAATGAACGACCTAAAATATTATTCCAAAATTTTCGTTAGGAATGAATGTGACCAGATACAACGATTCCACCATCAAAGTAAGGCAAATCTGAGGAGTTCTCATATAGAGCGCCGAAATATCGTACAGAGTCAGGTGACGAGACATAGATGCGTGTTGTTGCGCTCTTCCACATAGAGCTACCTCGTTTATCCACCAATGTCTCGTTCTATGTGGGACCCTACTGTATTTTTAGTGACTTTTTCTCTCGTCGGCACAAATCCTCAGAATATTTCCTATCTTTAACCCGTGGTGCAGTATTTTGAGTCCCTCTTCCCATCTGACATGTGGCGTCGTTATTCAAGATATCCGCACCCATGGATGTGAATGCGGATGTTAAAAATGATGCAGATATCCGCGTATGTTAAAAATGATGCGGCTATCCGGTCCACCTCTACCGTTACCCTGTCTTGATGCATTCCTCACAATACATAAGTACAGGAGAACCTCGTTTAACTGGCATTTAAAACAACGGCAGCCTCAAAACAACGGCACTAATCGACCCAGGCTTTTTTTTTTTTTTTTTTTTTTTTTCCCCCCACTGATAAACTCTGGAACTCTCAAACTGTTTCTGTTTTTCCACTTTCCTATGACTTACATCTTTTCAAAAGAAGAGTAACAAGACACCTCCCGAACTAAATTGGCTCACCCCTCTTTTTTATTTTATACTGTCTTCTTTATAGGGACTGGCAACTAAGCGGCCTTTGTGTTACCCTTTTTTGTTGTGCCCTTGGCCGGTTCCTTGTGATGGGGGGGAAAAAAAAAAAAAAAAAAAAAAAAAAGGGATTTTTGGGGGATTCCATAAGAGTAACTCTCAAAACAACGGCAAAATGAGTTATCCGGCATGCGCTCCCCCCCGTGGGTGCCGGATAAACGAGGTTCTCCTGTAGTCACCCACACAAAGAGACGGTCGATACACAAGAGGACATAAAGAAAAAAAAAAGGAAAAGGAGATGCCTGAACAACATAAAGAAATACAGCTTCCCTCATAGCAATGTACAAGTTTGGAATGGACTAAATGAGGTGATATCAGCAAAGAATGTGAACCAGTTAACAGGAAAGACTGGATAAATGTAGATACGGAGACGGGACCATACGAGTGTAGCTCAGGCCCTGTAAAATACAACTAGGTAAACACTGCCTTGACTTACCTTGAACACATAGGCGGCATGTAGTGATGCAGGAAGAGAGTTCTGTCCACCAGGAAGTAGGGGAAGTAGTGGACAGCGTAACCAATGCCAAAGATCTAAAACAGTGAAGAGTCATCCAAACATTAGTAACTGGGTGTTGGCATTCAAAGATATCCTATGCTCCTGAGTATTACATGAGACGCTGCTGAGCTGACTGGGAAGGTTGCGTCACAGCTCTAATAAGAAAATAAGAAAATAAGGAAGCTACAATAAGGCCGTGAGACCTACACGAGGTAGTTCCTGTTACTTAACACTACCTACATCCACCTTTCATCCCCATCCATGAATTTATCTAGTCTCATTTTAAAGCTCCCTAATGACTCCGCACTAACTACCAATCTACTGAGTCCAACTACCTATGTGTATGAGGCAGTTATTGTATTTCCTCTCAAACCAGGAGTAAGGCATCAGTTACATTACTATGGATGTTTACTTTACCAATCTCTACTGTCAATTTCTTGCATCCTTATCTTCTCAGGCAGTTGACATCCAGAGTAATAAGATTATTTTACTTTTCTATCCATTTTAGATCCTGTAAAGTCTCATATCTCAAAAAACAATTTGCACCATTTTTCTTCTATCAATATAAACTCAGCCTTTCAGTACGAATATTGGTTCACAAATAGGGTGGTGAATGATTGTAATGGACTCGGTCGTCAGGTGGTCAATGTGGAGTCTATCGGGGTCTTTAAAAGGAGTCTGGATAAATTAATGGATAGGGAAGAGAGGTGGATGTAGGTAGTTAAGTAACAGGAACTACCTCGTGTAGGTCTCACGGCCTCTTATAGCTTCCTTATTTTCTTATGTTCTTACGTAATATCTACCGGTTTCTCTTATAAATAGTAAACTATGTATGTCTCACCTCTCCCACGGTGCAGAACTTTTCCCAGGCGGTGTCGGAGAGGTCGTAACAGGAGCGTTGTCGGCGCAGGAGGTAGACCACGAAGAGGGCGAGGTAGGCCACCACAGACAGCGTGCCAGAGAGCCACGTCACAATGTTGCCCAGGAAGTGAACTTGTGCCTGGTAATGTGCACAGCAATTATTAACCCTTCACACCCAGATCTTTCCTTGGCTATATAAAATTGTCCGTTGTTAGCAATAATATTACGTAAACTAACTTAATATACCAAATTAGTTAGTGGACAAGGATACTAAACAGGTCATATCTATAAAATGTTGCTTATATTCACTAAAAATCATCTTAGGGTAGCCAAAATACAATAGAAATTATGTTCTGGGTCTGAAGTACGAACAACTTGTGTACGAAACTCCCTGTAACCGTGTGTGTGTGACCTAAAGAGCGAGCGTGCAGTTATTACTTGTTATTATTACTTGTAAGTGTTCTCATGGAAAGCTAGTGCCTTTATGTTGCTTGTAACATGTATCAGGGCAGCAGTTAACCTGTAAAATTAGTGAAATAAGAGATGAATGGACGAGTCTACAGGATTTCGTGCTGACAATTTGTTTTTCACATTGAGTTTTATTTTGAGATTTGCTTAACTGTTCAAACTGTTGGAACAAATGGTGTCGAGGGTCAAATTCATGAAAACTATAAATCAGACATAAGTGCAGTGACTCAAGAACACAGAACACTGAAGCACTAGAATCCAACACTGACATGAGTTACAAGATTTAGGTATCACTCATGTTATTGGCGACAACACAACACTACACTGACGCTTGAACCCCTTCACGCCCAGATCTTTCCTTGGCTATATAAAACACTCTGTTGTTAGCCATGAAATAAACCAAAAAAGTAATTTAATATACCAAATTAGTTAGTGGTCAAGGATACTAAACAGGTCACATCTATAGAATATTGCTTATACTCATTAAAATAGTCTAATGGTACACAAATTACAATGGAAATTACGTTCTGGGCCTCAAGGGGTGAAGCCATTGTCTGTGTTACGTTTCTTATTAATCTCATCAATATATCGGACTTAAGAATCATAAGTTTTCAGAGAGTGGGAAAATACGACTACCTTTCCTATCTTTTATTCATTTACTAATTCATCCTACTTTATCATTCTGCATCGTGAAGGACAGAAACAAAATAAGGGAACAACACACATTACAGATACTTCCTTTGCTATCAAAAAGTTGTCTCTTGTTAGCCATAAAATAACGAAAAGTAACTGAATATACCCAATTACAATAAACCCTTCATGTTCGCGGGGGTTAGGGAACAGAGACACCCGCGATTAGCGTAAATCCGCGAGCATGACATTAGTCATTCATTTACCCATTTTTTTTTTTTTTTTTTTTTTTTCCCATCACAAGGAACTGGCCAAGGGCACAACAAAAATGGGTAACACAAAGCCCGCTTAGTTGCCAGTCCCTATAAAGAAGACAGTAAGAGAATAAAATAAAAACAGAGGGGTAGGCCAATTTAGTTCGGGAGGTGTCTTGTTACTCTTCTTTTGAAAAGATTTAAGTCATAGGAAAGTGGAAAAATAGAAACAGTAAGAGAGTTCCAGAGTATACCAGTGAAAGGGATGAAAGAGTAAAGATACTGATTAACTCTTGCATTAGGAAGATGGACAGAATAGGGATGAGAATGAGTAGAAAGTCTTGTGCAGCGAGGCCGCGGGAGGGGGGGAGGCATGCAGTTAGCAAGTTCAGAAGAGCAGTGAGCATGAAAATAACGGTAGAAGAGAGCAAGAGAAGCAACATTGCGGCGGTGATTTAAAGATTGAAGACAGTCAGTCAGAGGAGAGGAGTTGATGAGACGAAAAGCTTTTGACTCAACCCTGTTTAGGAGAGCTGTAGGAGTGGATCCTCTCCAAACATGTGAGACATACTCCATACATGGGCGGATAAGGCCCCTGTAGAGAGCAAGCAATTGGGAGGGAGTAAAAAAAAAAAAAAAAAAAAAAAAAAGGGGGGGGGGGGGGGGGGGGGGGGGGGGGGGGGGGGGGTTGAAAACCCGCGAGTAATCAAATCCGCGAGCCTTAAGCCCGCGAACATGAAGGGTTTAGTGTAGTTAGTCGACAAGGATACTAAACAGGTCATATCTATAGAATATTGCTTATAGTCACTAAAAATAGTCTAATGGTGGCCAAATTACACTAAAAATTACGTTCTGGGCCTCAAGGGGTGAAGGGGAAACACTCACATTACTGTTGGCTGAGATCCAGTAGGCAACCCCGCGTTTCAGCAGCAGCCAGTCGAGGGGGTCGGAGGCGTACATGTGCCCGGCCACGTTCTCCTGGTTGTTGAACAGCATCTTGTACTGCAGCTCATACAACTTGTTCCAGTAAGTCAGGTTCTTACGCTCCAGCGGGATCATCTCGGAGCGCAGCAAGTCTTTCTCCCGCTCCTTCTTGTCTTCACCTGGGTAAGAAAGGTGGATTAGATTCATATCAGAACATAAGACAATAAGGAAGCTACAAAAGGCTGCCAGACCTACACGTGGTAGTTCCTGTTACTTAATACTACCTACATCCACCTTTCATCCCTATCCATTAAATTGTGCCTCGTTTTAAAGCTACCTAATGACTCCGCACTAGCTACCTACTAGGATTTTTGCACTAGCTACCTACTAGGATTTGTTACTACTAGATAACCTGTTGACAGTGAATGGTAGGTTCTTTTGCAAATTATCACAATCATGTATGAAAATGCTACCTACGTTAAACTATTGAACACTTGCTTTTCATCTAAATTAAATTAAGAGTAAATTATGGGTTGCAATTCAAGCTGTGATCTCAGTATATCTAGAAGTTCTTCCTACTACAATGGTATCTACATAGTAAATGGATCACTAAATCTATTCCAACAAAATTCTATCCCAGCCTATAATTCTAATGATTATAGTAGTAAAGGAAAATAATATGTTAGTTAGGTTAAGAGCTCAACACTTTTGCTGGGTTAGGTTAAGAGCTCCATACTTTTGCTGTGTTAGGTTAAGAGCTCATTACTTTTGCTGGGATAGGTTAAGAGCTCAATACTTTTGCTGGGATAGGTTAAGAGCTCAATACTTTTGCTGGGATAGGTTAAGAGCTCAATACTTTTGCTGGATAGTTAAGAGCTCAATACTTATGCTGGGTTAGGTTAAGAGCTCAATACTTTTGCTGTAGCGGTGTTCCTCCACGTTCCAGATGGTGTCCTCCTGCTCCACCACCTTGTCCGTCACCACCTCGTGCTGCCTGAAGCCCCAGTCAGGCAGCTGCCGCCCGGAGAACTTCAACGCTTGACTCGAGTTGACGTGAATCAAGCGAATCTGGAGGATGTTATCTACTGTTTACAAAGTACTGGCACTTATACCTTGGCACCAGTTTATGGCATCTATGAATTCTGAATATCATAGTCTACAGATACAAGACTATATCGTTTATATCCTTGGAGCAAATGCTAAACCTGCGCTACTATAGTCAGATTCCAGTACTCCTATGCTATGAAGGAAGGAAGGCAGGAAGGAAGGAAGGAAGGAAGGCAGGAAGGAAGGAAGAAAGGAAGGAAGAAAGGATGGAAGGAAGGAAGGAAGGAAGGAAGGAAGGAAGGAAGGAAGGAAGGAAGGAAGGCAGGAGGGCAGGAAGGCAGGAAGGAAGGATGGAAGGAAGGAAGGAAGGAAGGCAGGAAGGCAGGAAGGAAGGAAGGCAGGAAGGAAGGAAGGAAGGAAGGAAGAAAGGAAGGAAGGAAGGAAGGAAGGAAGGAAGGAAGGAAGGAAGGAAGGAAGGAAGGAAGGAAGGAAGGAAGGAAGGAAGGAAGAAAGGAAGGAAGGAAGGAAGGCAGGAAGGCAGGAAGGAAGGAAGGCAGGAAGGCAGGAAGGAAGGCAGGAAGGCAGGAAGGCAGGAAGGCAGGCAGGAAGGCAGGAAGGCAGGAAGGCAGGAAGGAAGGAAGGAAGGTAGGAAGGAAGGAAGACCAGACCCACTAGCCCTGCCAATACCTGCCTGGCCTACAAACACGGCTGTGGACTTTCCTTGGTTCCTCCTGGTAAATCTATTCACATTTGATAAGGATTGTTTGATCAGGATTGTGGTGGCAAGAGTGAGGTAAGGTTTGGTGCCCTCAAAGCCACACTTACAGCCAATACTTGCACAGCAGGAAGAAAAGACGGGAAGGCCTCGACCACTATGCAAACGTCCTAGATGAAGTGAAAGACGGCCGAAATGTCGACGTGGTCTACCTTGACTTTGCCAAGGCATTCGACAAGGTGGACCACGGTCTACTCCTTCACAAATTAAAAAGTATGGGCATTGGCAGAAAGCCGGGGACTCGGCTCTACCACTTTTTAATCGGCCGGCAACAAAAAGTAGCAGTCGACGGTGTCCACTCAAATGGCGCAGAAGTGAAAAGTGGGGTTCCGCGAGGCTCAGTACTGGGGCCACTCCTATTCCTGGTGATGATTGGAGATATTGACCAACAGATAGAATCATCAAGAGTTACATCTTTTGCGGATGATACCAGGATAAGCCGGGCCATTGCCACTGAAGAGGACTCAGAAAAGTTACAGAAAGACCTGGACAAAATATATAAATGGCCTGACAAAAAAAACATGAAATTTAATAAACAAAAATTTGAGCTCATTAGATATGGTCCTAATAACAACCTGAAGGAATTTGGATATAATGTAGGTGATGAGAGGATTGATGAAAAAGAGTCCCTCCGGGACCTCGGTGTAGTCATGAGTAAGGACTGCACATTCAGCAGCCATATCAACCAGATAGCAAAGACTGCTCGACAAACATCTGGCTACATCCTCCGAACTTTCATCACCCGAAACCCAAATCACCTCCTACCACTGTGGAAAACTCTCGTTGTCTCCAGACTGGAATACTCTTGTCAGCTATGGTCTCCTCACAGAGTGAAGGAGATACAACAATTGGAACAGCTGCAAAGAGTATTCACACGCAAGCTTAACATTGGAGTTTCCCTTGACTACTGGGAACGACTCCAACACTTAAAATTGTACTCTCTACAGAGACGACGAGAGAGATACATAATAATATACACCTGGAAAATTCTTGAGGGCAAGGTGCCAAACCCAACACCTAGAGGAGAGGAAGTCATCAAGAGCAGGGAACTCCCAAGGTTGGGGCGGGTTTGCCAAAGAAAATAAATTGGCAGCACATCCCAAAGACTGAAAACTATCCAGGCAGAGAGTTTCTGTAATACAGCACCCAGACTGTTTAACTGCCTGCCAAGGTCAGTCAGAGACATAACAGGGTGCTGCACAGATACTTTCAAGCGGAGGCTAGACAAGGTCCTACAAGAAATACCTGACCAGCCTCCAATACCACACGGACCGCCTTATAGAGGGGCTGGGTCAAATTCCATCATTGACCAAATCCAGTACCTCAAGGTCGAGGGAAGGTGTGGAAAAGGCGGATCCCCAGATTGGCCCTGATGCTTACATCAAGACTTCAACAAGGTAGAACAAGGTAAGGTAGGCTACACGGGTATATAGAAAAAATCATACTTTTCACCTAACAAACATCACCCAAACATGTACAGTCGCTACACCTTAAGCTGGCGAAAGTTGGGGCCCCTGACTCCCCCCTTACGAACGCACGGGATTGGCTGAGGTGTTGGGTGTTGGGCTTGAGGGCGGAACTTGAGAGTAAGGCATTCTCACCCATCACCTCAGCCAATACAATTATATAAATTCAGAAAGGGGGAGTGAAGGGGCCCATTTTCCTCCACCTTAACTTGCGGCAACTAAAGTTAACTTTTAATGTCTCACCTGGCTCTCCACAGCATGCCAGTAGCCGTCCGTCTCCTCTGGGTTGAGTATTTCTACGCGCCAAGTGCTCTGGGCCGGCATGGACACATTGTAGTCCACGTAGGCAGCCACCTGCAGGCACGGGAAACACATTCTTAACAAACTATACTCTCGGTTTTTTTAATGGTGAAAAATCCTGACCCCTTTTGCTACTTACTAACTGATATTTGATGCCAGGAGGGAGTACTACGGTTCTTCTAAATTTAAATTGCATTTTATCATAGTTAACCATATTATCAAGTAAACACAGGCATAGTTAATCTTAAGATTAAATAAGATTAATCATAGAGACCTTAAGGTAGAATGGATTTTTTGCCTCGTTAAAAAAAAAAAAAGGCTTTAACCACTGCACACACCACAGAAAGCATGGAAATGATCAAGACAACAATTGAATACCGTGACGAGGCTGGCGCGGCAAGACTCACCTCCTGGTTGTGGGGCGACATGGCGGCGGCGACGTCGTGGGCGTTGAGGGCGCGTGAGGTGAGCCCGTGCACCAGCTGTACGATGTCACCACTCTTGAAGGGCTCGTGGGGCTCCGTCACCACCATCTCATCCCTGCACACGGAGATAGAGGTATACTACAATGGAGATCTGAGAAACTACCTGATAACTGTATACCCCCACAAATACATGGAAACTACCTAATTATCCTTATACCCCCACAAATACATGGAAACTACCTAATTATCCTTATACCCCCACAAATACATGGAAACTACCTAATAATTATCCTTATACCCCCACAAATACATGGAAACTACCTAATAACCTTATACCCCCACAAATACATGGAAACTACCTAATATCCTTATACCCCCACAAATACATGGAAACTACCTAATATCCTTATACCCCCACAAATACATGGAAACTACCTAATAATTATCCTTATACCCCCACAAATACATGGAAACTACCTAATAACCTTATACCCCACAAATACATGGAAACTACCTAATTATCCTTATACCCCCACAAATACATGGAAACTACCTAATAATTATCCTTATACCCCCACAAATACATGGAAACTACCTAATAATTATCCTTATACCCCCACAAATACATGGAAACTACCTAATAATTATCCTTATACCCCCACAAATACATGGAAACTACCTAATAACCTTATACCCCACAAATACATGGAAACTACCTAATAATTATCCTTATACCCCCACAAATACATGGAAACTACCTAATAATTATTCTTATACCCCCAAAATACATGGAAACTACCTAATATTTATCCTTATACCCCCACAAATACATGGAAAACTACCTAATAATTATCCTTATACCCCCACAAATACATGGAAACTACCTAATAACCTTATACCCCCACAAATACATGGAAACTACCTAATAACCTTATACCCCCACAATACATAGAAACTACCTAATAACCTTATACCCCCACAAATACATGGAAACTACCTAATAATTATTCTTATACCCCCACAAATACATGGAAACTACCTAATAACCTTATACCCCACAAATACATGGAAACTACCTAATAATTATCCTTATACCCCCACAAATACATGGAAACTACCTAATAATTATCCTTATACCCCCACAAATACATGGAAACTACCTAATAATTATTCTTATACCCCCACAAATACATGGAAACTACCTAATAACCTTATACCCCCACAAATACATGGAAACTACCTAATATTTATCCTTATACCCCCACAAATACATGGAAACTACCTAATAATTATCCTTATACCCCCACAAATACATGGAAACAACCTAATAATTATCCTTATACCCCACAAATACATGGAAACTACCTAATATTTATCCTTATACCCCACAAATACATGGAAACTACCTAATAATTATCCTTATACCCCCACAAATACATGGAAACTACCTAATAATTATTCTTATACCCCCACAAATACATGGAAACTACCTAATAACCTTATACCCCCACAAATACATGGAAACTACCTAATAATTATCCTTATACCCCACAAATACATGGAAACTACCTAATAATTATCCTTATACCCCCACAAATACATGGAAACTACCTAATAATTATCCTTATACCCCCACAAATACATGGAAACTACCTAATAATTATCCTTATACCCCCACAAATACATAGAAACTACCTAATAACCTTATACCCCCACAAATACATGGAAACTACCTAATAATTATTCTTATACCCCCACAAATACATGGAAACTACCTAATAATTATTCTTATACCCCCACAAATACATGGAAACTACCTAATAATTATCCTTATACCCCCACAAATACATGGAAACTACCTAATAATTATTCTTATACCCCCACAAATACATGGAAACTACCTAATAACCTTATACCCCCACAAATACATGGAAACTACCTAATAATTATCCTTATACCCCCACAAATACATGGAAACTACCTAATAATTATCCTTATACCCCCACAAATACATGGAAACTACCTAATAATTATCCTTATACCCCCACAAATACATAGAAACTACCTAATAATTATTCTTATACCCCCACAAATACATGGAAACTACCTAATAATTATTCTTATACCCCCACAAATACATGGAAACTACCTAATAATTATTCTTATACCCCACAAATACATGGAAACTACCTAATAATTATTCTTATACCCCCACAAATACATGGAAACTACCTAATAACCTTATACCCCACAAATACATGGAAACTACCTAATAACCTTATACCCCCACAAATACATGGAAACTACCTAATAATTATTCTTATACCCCCACAAATACATGGAAACTACCTAATAATTATCCTTATACCCCCACAAATACATGGAAACTACCTAATAATTATTCTTATACCCCCACAAATACATGGAAACTACCTAATAATTATTCTTATACCCCCACAAATACATGGAAACTACCTAATAATTATTCTTATACCCCCACAAATACATGGAAACTACCTAATAATTATTCTTATACCCCACAAATACATGGAAACTACCTAATAATTATCCTTATACCCCCACAAATACATGGAAACTACCTAATAATTATTCTTATACCCCCACAAATACATGGAAACTACCTAATAACCTTATACCCCCACAAATACATGGAAACTACCTAATAATTATCCTTATACCCCACAAATACATGGAAACTACCTAATAATTATTCTTATACCCCCACAAATACATGGAAACTACCTAATAATTATTCTTATACCCCCACAAATACATGGAAACTACCTAATAATTATTCTTATACCCCCACAAATACATGGAAACTACCTAATAATTATTCTTATACCCCCACAAATACATGGAAACTACCTAATAATTATTCTTATACCCCCACAAATACATGGAAACTACCTAATAATTATCCTTATACCCCCACAAATACATGGAAACTACCTAATAATTATCCTTATACCCCCACAAATACATGGAAACTACCTAATAATTATCCTTATACCCCCACAAATACATGGAAACTACCTAATAATTATTCTTATACCCCCACAAATACATGGAAACTACCTAATAATTATTCTTATACCCCCACAAATACATGGAAACTACCTAATAATTATTCTTATACCCCACAAATACATGGAAACTACCTAATAATTATTCTTATACCCCCACAAATACATGGAAACTACCTAATAATTATCCTTATACCCCCACAAATACATGGAAACTACCTAATAACCTTATACCCCCACAAATACATGGAAACTACCTAATAATTATTCTTATACCCCCACAAATACATGGAAACTACCTAATAACCTTATACCCCCACAAATACATGGAAACTACCTAATAATTATCCTTATACCCCCACAAATACATGGAAACTACCTAATAATTATCCTTATACCCCCACAAATACATGGAAACTACCTAATAACCTTATACCCCCACAAATACATGGAAACTACCTAATAATTATTCTTATACCCCACAAATACATGGAAACTACCTAATAATTATTCTTATACCCCCACAAATACATGGAAACTACCTAATAATTATTCTTATACCCCCACAAATACATGGAAACTACCTAATAATTATTCTTATACCCCCACAAATACATGGAAACTACCTAATAATTATTCTTATACCCCCACAAATACATGGAAACTACCTAATAATTATCCTTATACCCCCACAAATACATGGAAACTACCTAATAATTATCCTTATACCCCCACAAATACATGGAAACTACCTAATAATTATTCTTATACCCCCACAAATACATGGAAACTACCTAATAATTATTCTTATACCCCACAAATACATGGAAACTACCTAATAACCTTATACCCCACAAATACATGGAAACTACCTAATAATTATTCTTATACCCCCACAAATACATGGAAACTACCTAATAACCTTATACCCCCACAAATACATGGAAACTACCTAATAATTATCCTTATACCCCCACAAATACATGGAAACTACCTAATAATTATTCTTATACCCCCACAAATACATGGAAACTACCTAATAATTATTCTTATACCCCCACAAATACATGGAAACTACCTAATAACCTTATACCCCCACAAATACATGGAAACTACCTAATAATTATTCTTATACCCCCACAAATACATGGAAACTACCTAATAATTATTCTTATACCCCCACAAATACATGGAAAACTACCTAATAATTATCCTTATACCCCACAAATACATGGAAACTACCTAATAATTATCCTTATACCCCACAAATACATGGAAACTACCTAATAATTATCCTTATACCCCCACAAATACATAGAAACTACCTAATAATTATTCTTATACCCCCACAAATACATGGAAACTACCTAATAATTATTCTTATACCCCACAAATACATGGAAACTACCTAATAACCTTATACCCCCACAAATACATGGAAACTACCTAATAACCTTATACCCCCACAAATACATGGAAACTACCTAATAATTATCCTTATACCCCCACAAATACATGGAAACTACCTAATAACCTTATACCCCACAAATACATGGAAACTACCTAATAATTATCCTTATACCCCCACAAATACATGGAAACTACCTAATAATTATTCTTATACCCCCACAAATACATGGAAACTACCTAATAATTATTCTTATACCCCCACAAATACATGGAAACTACCTAATAATTATTCTTATACCCCCACAAATACATGGAAACTACCTAATAACCTTATACCCCCACAAATACATGGAAACTACCTAATAACCTTATACCCCCACAAATACATGGAAACTACCTAATAATTATCCTTATACCCCCACAAATACATGGAAACTACCTAATAATTATCCTTATACCCCCACAAATACATGGAAACTACCTAATAATTATTCTTATACCCCCACAAATACATGGAAACTACCTAATAATTATCCTTATACCCCCACAAATACATGGAAACTACCTAATAATTATCCTTATACCCCCACAAATACATGGAAACTACCTAATAATTATTCTTATACCCCCCCAAATACATGGAAACTACCTAATAATTATTCTTATACCCCCACAAATACATGGAAACTACCTAATAACCTTATACCCCCACAAATACATGGAAACTACCTAATAATTATTCTTATACCCCCACAAATACATGGAAACTACCTAATAATTATCCTTATACCCCCAAATACATGGAAACTACCTAATAACCTTATACCCCCACAAATACATGGAAACTACCTAATAATTATTCTTATACCCCCACAAATACATGGAAACTACCTAATAATTATTCTTATACCCCCACAAATACATGGAAACTACCTAATAATTATTCTTATACCCCCACAAATACATGGAAACTACCTAATAATTATCCTTATACCCCACAAATACATGGAAACTACCTAATAATTATTCTTATACCCCCACAAATACATGGAAACTACCTAATAATTATTCTTATACCCCACAAATACATGGAAACTACCTAATAATTATTCTTATACCCCCACAAATACATGGAAACTACCTAATAATTATCCTTATACCCCCACAAATACATGGAAACTACCTAATAATTATCCTTATACCCCCACAAATACATGGAAACTACCTAATAATTATTCTTATACCCCCACAAATACATGGAAACTACCTAATAATTATCCTTATACCCCCACAAATACATGGAAACTACCTAATAATTAACCTTATACCCCCACAAATACATGGAAACTACCTAATAACCTTATACCCCCACAAATACATGGAAACTACCTAATAATTATCCTTATACCCCCACAAATACATGGAAACTACCTAATAATTATCCTTATACCCCCACAAATACATGGAAACTACCTGATAATTATCCTTATACCCCCACAAATACATGGAGATCTGAGAAACGACCTAACATTTAACCCCCTGAAATACAGAGGTTATAAACAACAAGAATACAGGTAAAAATTCAGTATATCTTAACAACTATACTCGCCCCTTCACTTCACCCTTAAAACGCACAGGGTTGGCCGAGGTGTTGGGTGTTGGGGCTTTAGGAGTAACTTGGAGTAAGGCATTTTAACCCAACACCTCAGCCAATCCCGTGCGTTAATTAGGGGGGAATGAAGGGGCCCTATTTTTGCCAACTTAACGTGCAGCGAGTATAGTACAACGCTCCATGACCCACTTTTCGGGCTTCTTGACGATCCACCAGTTGTTGACGTCCTTGTAGCTGTAGCAAGTGACCTGTTGTTGG
>JACEEZ010010590.1:90000-115000 GCA_016584305.1 Chionoecetes opilio
CATTGAAAGATTATAAACATTGAAAGATTATAAACATTGAAAGATTATAAACATTGAAAGATTATAAACATTGAAAGATTATAAACATTGAAAGATTATAAACATTGAAAGATTATAAACATTGAAAGATTATAAACATTGAAAGATTATTAACATTGACAGATTATAAACATTGAAAGATTATAAACATTGACAGATTATAAACATTGACAGATTATAAACATTGACAGATTATAAACATTGACAGATTATAAACATTGAAAGATTATTAACATTGAAAGATTATAAACATTGACAGATTATTAACATTGACAGATTATTAACATTGAAAGATTATTAACATTGAAAGATTATTAACATTGAAAGATTATTAACAGTGACAGATTATTACCATTGACAGATTATTACCATTGACAGATTATTAACATTGACAGATTATTAACATTGACAGATTATTAACATTGACAGATTATTAACATTGACAGATTATTAACATTGACAGATTATTACCATTGACAGATTATTACCATTGACAGATTATTAACATTGACAGATTATTAACATTGACAGATTATTAACATTGACAGATTATTAACATTGACAGATTATTACCATCGACAGATTATTAACATTGATAGATTATAAACATTGAAAGATTATAAACATTGATGAAAGATTATTAACATTTGACAGATTATAAACATTGACAGATTATTACCATTGACAGATTATTACCATTGACAGATTATTAACTTGAAAGATAATTAACATTGAATGCCATGATTACTTATAAGGTGGTGTTGGATTAAGTAGAAAAATAAAGAAGTCACAAGGTATACATATCAAGAATAATTCAAACCGTATTTATGAGGGAATCTTATGAGCAAAAACTAATCTGTTACGAGTTATAATGCACTTCAAAGGATGAAATTTCCATTATTTATGTATTTCAAGAACTTATTTATTTGTGAGTAAATCAATGAGCCAACTTTGCTAGCTTGAGTGAGAAAGATTCTTTATAATTACAACTTCTGTCCATCTACCTAATGTTGTGGCTGTTGCTGGGCCTTCCTGAACCCCTTGAGGCCCAGAACGTCATTTTCATTGAAATTTGGGTACCATTAGACGATTTTCATGAATATAAATAAGCAATGTCTTATAGATATGACCTGTTTAGTATTTTTCCATGGTCTAGTTTTTGCCTTTTTGCAATTTGGTAATAGCAAAGGGGAGTTTTGTAATTTTATGGCCCCAAACATCACAATGAAGGGGCAAAAAAAAAAATTTATGGGTTTTAAGAATGCTGTGTTTAAAACCCAGATTTGCCCGGGGAGAGGAGAGAGAGAGAGGAGAGAGAGGAAAAGAGAAAAGGGAGAGAGAGAGGAGGGGAGAGAGAAAAGGAGAGAGAGAGAGAGAGGGAGAGAGGGGAGAGAGAATGGAGGGGAAAAAGAGGAGAGAAAAAAATGCAAGGGAAGGAAAAAAGAGGGAAAAGAGGGGGATAAAGAAGAGAAAATAAAGGGGGAGGAGAGAGAGAGAAAAGGAGAGAAGAGAGAGAGAGGGGGAGAGAGAGAGAGAGGGAAGAGAGAGGGGGAGAGAGGGGAAAAGGGAGAGAGAGAAAGGCAAAAAAGGAAAGGGGAAAAAGAGGGGGATAAAAAAGAGAAAAATAAAGGGGGGAGAGAGAGAGAGAGAGAAGAGGAGGGGGGGAGAGAGAGAGAGAGAGAGGGAGAGAGAGAGAGAGGGGGAGAGAGAGAGAGAAAACGAGAGAGAGGGGAGGGGAAGAGAGAGAGAGAGAGAGAGAGAAGATGAGGAGAGAGGGGAGAGAGGAGAGGAGAGAGGAGAGAGGGGAGATAAAGAGAGAGAGGGAGAGAGAGGGGAGAGAGAGAGAGAGAGAGGAGAAAGGGGAGAGAGGAGAAAAAGGGAGAAAGAGAGTTAAGGGAGAGAGGAGCGAAGAAGAGAGCAAGGCGGGGAGCGGGGAATTTCCCCCATCAAAACTGCTATACCCCAAAGATGAAAAAAAACACCGCCTAACGAAAAACTTAAAAACATAAACAGACAAAAATCACCAAAAGTCGGCCCCAAATTTTAACACCGGGGCACATCAGGGGACCATTTTTTTTTTACTAAAACCCCCCGATCAACCCAAGAAAATAAAAAGCAATAGAGCAATAAAAAGGAAAGCAAAGGAAAGTAACAACAACAGCATAGGTAAAGGGCGTGGAAAAAATAGGTTCTAAGCTTTTAAAATTACAAAGCCCCAAGTTTAGCTATAAAAGAAAACATATATAGAAAATTTGGGAATGCAATGAAAAAAGAAAAACACGAATAGAATCCCATGAACACCTCCCCTTGACCAGAAGGGTTTTAAAGGACATGTTCCCAAGGGAATAGTAAGTAAACTTTGAAAAAGGTTTGATGTTGTGGTGATGATTTATGATCAAAGAAAAGCAGGAGAGGTTTCACAAAAAACCCAGTACCGTTTTTACCCTTTTTGGGGGCCCAAATGAAAAATGCTTTTTGGGGGCCCTATGAAAATGCTTTTTGGGGGGCCCTATGAGAAATTTTTGGGGGGCCCTATGAGAAAGCTGTTTGGGGGCCCTATAAAGAAAGCGTTTGGGGGCCCTATGAGAAATGCTGGGGGGGGGGCCCTATGAGAAATGCTTTTTGGGGGCCCCTATGGAAAAATTGGGCCTTTTTGGGGGGCCCCTATGAAAAAATGCTGGGGGGGGGGCCCTATGAAAAAAGGCTTTTTGGGGGGGCCCATGAGAAATGCTGGGGGGGGCCCCCTATAGAAATGCTTTTGGGGGGGGCCTATGAGAAATGCTGTTTTGGGGGGCCCTATGAAAAAAATGCTTTTTGGGGGCCCTATGGAAATGCTTTTTTTGGGGGCCCTATGAGAAATGCCGGGTTTAGGGGCCCTATGAAAAATGCTTTTTGGGGGGCCCTATGAGAAAGGGCTTTTTGAGGGCCCTATAAAAAAATTTTGCTTTTTGGGGGGCCCTATGAAAAATTGCTTTTTGGGGGGGTCCTTTTGAGAATTCCCTTTTTTGGGGGGCCCTTTAAAAGAAATGCGTTTGGGGCCCATGAGAAAAAAAATGTTTTGGGGGCCCCTATGAAAAATTTGTTTTTTTGGGGGGGCCCCTTTATGGGGAAATGCTTTTTGGGGGGCCCCTATGAGAAAGCTTTTTGGGGGCCCCCTATGAGAAATGCTTTTTTGGGGGCCCCTATGAGAAATGCTTTTTGGGGGCCCTTTTTTAAAAAAACTAGGGGAAAGGGGGATTCCAAGCCCTCTAAGGTGGTCTGGGGGCAGTTTTAATTTTGAAATGCATCAATCGGGTTTGCACTTTAAGAGGCAAAGAGGCCCTAGTTTTTGCGAAATAGATCTTTTTTCCTCTAAAATTCAAATCAAACTTTCTCAATTTGACCCAGAAATTTTAAAAAACTACAGAAAATGCAAAAAATGGGACAATTTCATATAGTTGGCTATGATCCTAAACCACACTTTTTAAATTACAAAATAAAAACCCCAAACAGTTTGGCCCCTTTGGGTGGCTTCGGGGGCCCCTTAAAAAAATGTGTAGTTTCCCCCTACAGTATAGTAAAAAAAGGGCCCTTTTGCAAAAAATAAAAAACATAAGAAAAAAAGGAAGTTTACAAGAGGCCCGGGACCCCCTACAAAAATTTGGTAGGGAGTATAATCGGGGGAAGTAAAAAAACAGGGGGTTTAAAACCCGGGTCAAACCCCCCTAGGTAGCAGCCAGACCCCACCGGGCTGTTTCCCCCCAAAGAGGGGGCCCTCGGGGAATAAAAAGAAGAAAGTTTTTTGCATATAAAAACCACTTACTTCCCGTAGGGAATTTCGCAAACCTAAAAAAAACTTTTCCCCGGGTAATGGAGAGGGAGGCGAAAAGGGGGAAAAACAAGCGGGATTATGGGGGGAAAAAAAAATTATAACTTTGGGACAGATTTTTAACATTGAAGATTTTTAAACATTGACGGGATTATTACCTTTGACAGATTTTTTAACTTTGACAGATTTTTCCCATTGCCCGTTTATTACCATTAAACAGTTTTATTAACATTGAAAATTTATTACCATTGACAGATTATTCCTTTTGACAGTTTTATTACCATTGACAGATTTACCATGAAAGTTTTATCCCATTGACAGTTTATAAAAATTGCCAGATTATAACTTTGGGACAGATTTTTAACATTGACAGATTTAAACATTGAAAGATTATTAACATTGAAAGTTTATAAACATTAAAAGATTTTTAAACATTAAAAAGTTTAAAAAAACATTAAAAGGGTTTTTAAACTTTGAAAGATTATAAAAAAATTAAAAAGATTATAAACTTTAAAAAGATTTTTAAACATTAAAAAGATTAAAAAAATTGAAAGATTTTTAAACATGAAAGTTTAAAAAACATTGAAAGATTAAAAAAAACTTTTGACATTTTTATAAAAAATTTGACAGATTATAAAAACATTGACAGATTTAAACTTTGACGGGATTATAAAAATTGAAAGTTTTATTAACATTGAAAGATTAAAAAAATTTTGGACAGATTTAAACTTTGACAGATTTTTAACTTTTGAAAGAATAACATTAAAAGATTTTAAAAATTGAAAGATTATTAAAAATTGACAGTTTATTACCGGGGGCCCAGATTTTTACCATTAAAAGGGATTTTTAAACTTTGACAGATTTTAACATTGACAGATTTTTAAACCATTGACGATTATTAACTTTGACAGATTTTTAAACTTGACAGATTTTTTCCCTTTGAAAAGATTTTTACCATGACAGATTTTTAACTTTGGGACAGATTAAACATTGCAGATTATTAACATTGACAGATTTTTAACATTGACAGATTTTTACCACCCCCCGATTTTTAAAACATTGAAAAGATTAAAAACATAAAAAGATTAAAAAAATTTTTGAGAAAGATTATTAACATTTGACAGATTAAAAAAACTTTGACAGATTTTTTACCATGAAGATTTTTAAACCTTTGGAAGATTTTTTAACTTGAAAGAAAAATTAACATTAAATGCCATGATTACTTAAAAGGGGGGGGTTGGTTAAGTAAAAAATTTTTAAAGAACACAAGGACATACCCCATCAAAAAAAAATTTTAAACCGTATTTTTTGAGGGAATCTTAGAAACCAAAAAAAATAATCTGTTACGAGTTATAAAAGACTTAAAAAGGGTGAAATTTTATTTTTTATGTATTTTAAAAAACTTATTTATTTGGAGTAAACAATGAGCCAACTTTGCTAGGTTTAGTGAGAAAAAATTCTTTAAAAATTACAAAATTCTGTCCAAATACCTAAGTTTTGGCGGTTTTCTGGGCCCTTTCCCGAACCCCCTTTAGGGGCCCCGAACTTAATTTTTTTGAAAAATTTGGGTACCATTAGGGC
The DNA here is from genome assembly GCA_016584305.1 of Chionoecetes opilio. NCBI lineage: Eukaryota > Metazoa > Arthropoda > Malacostraca > Decapoda > Majidae > Chionoecetes > Chionoecetes opilio. Next base: position 95,429 of record JACEEZ010010590.1, read on the forward strand.
GATTTTCATGAAATTTAAAAAAGCAAAAGTTTATAGGGTAAAAAGGGCCTGTTTAGATCCTTGGCTAGTAGTAATTTGGAAAAATCATGCATTTTTTTGTAATTTTATGGCTAACATCAGATGATTTTATATAGCCAAGGAAAGATCTGGGCGTGAAGGCGGTAAGGGGTGGAAGGCAAGGGCTGAGCTAATAGTAATAGACTAAGTGACTTGCCTCTGTCCTCACTTCATCCAGGCAACCCTCACATTTTATTCTAACATTCTATCCACCTATTTTATGTTACTTTCCTAATAACAACACTCCAGAGCAATATAAAATACGGTTATATCAACAGAAAAACTGAATTCTATATATTTGTATCAGTATATTTGTAGCTAACACGCTATTTTAGTTTTGGCAACCCCTAAATTTTTGGGGCCCAATTTTTATTTTATCAATGTCAAAGTTTAAAATCTAAAAAAACAATGTTTTTTTTATATTTTTATCCCCAAAAAAGGAGAGAAAAGAATCATTTACAGTTTTTTCTTCCCCATAAAAAAACACAAAAATTCTAAAATTCCCCATAAACACACAAAACTTCTAATTCCTATGAACACACAAAACTTCTAATTCCTATGAACACACAAAACTTCTAATTCCTATAAACACACAAGACTTCTAATTCCTATGAACACACAAAACTTCTAATTCCTATAAACACACATAACTTCTAATTCCTATAAACACACAAAACTTCTAATTCCTATAAACACACAAAACTTCTAATTCCTATAAACACACAAAACTTCTAATTCCTATAAACACACAAAACTTCTAATTCCTAAAGAAAACACAAAAAACTTTTTAAAAAATTTCCTTTTGAAACCCCCCCCAAAACTTCTAATTCCTATAAAAAAACACAAGACTTCTAAAATTTCCCATGAACAACCCAAAAATTCTAATTCCTAAAAAACACACCCAAAAATTTAAATTTTCCCATGAAAACAAAACTTTTAATTCCAAAAAAAACACAAGACTTCTAATTCTATGAAAAACACAAAACTTCTAATTCCTATAAACACACAAGACTTCTAATTCCTATGAACACACAAAACTTCTAATTCCTATAAACACACAAGACTTCTAATTCCTATAAACACACAAAACTTCTAATTCCTATAAACACACAAGACTTCTAATTCCTATAAACACACAAGACTTCTAATTCCTATAAACACACAAGACTTCTAATTCCTATAAACACAACATATTTTTAATTCCTTAAAAAACAAAAAAGATTTAATTCCTATAAAACACAAGGGCTTCCCAAATTTCCATAAACACACAAGGGCCTAATTTCCCATTTAAAAACAAAAAATTCTAAATTTCCATAAACACACAAGACTTCTAAATTTCCATAAACAACCCCAAAACTTTTTAATTCCTATAAACCACAAGACTTTAATTCATAAAAACAACAAGCTTCTAATTCCTATAAAAAACCAAAAAGACTTCTAATTCCCAGAACACACAAAACCCCCTAAATTTCCCATAAAAAAAAAAAAACATTCTAAAAGCCTATAAAAACCCCAAAAAACTTCTAATTCCTATAAAAAACACAAAAATTCTAATTTTCCCAAAACACACAAGACTTTTAACCTTTAAAAAACCCACAAAAAAATTCTAATTTCCCATAAACACACAAAACTTTAATTCCAAAACACACAAAAATTCTAATTCCCAAAAACACAACCAAAAAATTTAATTTCCCATAAACACACAAAACTTCTTTAAATTTCCCATGAAAAACAAAAAACTTCTAATTTTTAAAAAAACACAAAACTTCTAAACCTAAGAACCCCCACAAAAAATTCTAATTCCTTAAACACACAAAAAATTCTTTAATTTCCTTAAAGAAAAACACAAAAAATTCTAATTCCTATAAACCACACATTTAATTTCCCATTAAAAAACAAAAAAAATTCTAATTTCCCAAAACCACCCAAAAATTCTAAATTTATAAACACACACCAAATTTTAATTCCTAAAAAACCCCAAAAAACATCTTTAAACCCCATAAACCCCACACATCTTTAAATTCCTTTAAACACACACATATTCTAATTTCCCATAAAAAACACACGGACTTCTAATTTCCCCTTTAAAAACAAAAAACTTCTAATTCCCATAAAACAAAACCCATTCTAATTCTGGTTTTGTAAGAATCTTCCTCACTCATTTCGACCCCCACATAATTATGAATCCCAATAAGTGGATCAATAGTGTCATTCCAAAACTATAATGGTAACCAAAATAGACCCCGGGAAGGGATGTCCTCAGCCGTAACAAAACCACCAGGATCTGCAATTCAATTTTTTTTCTTTTTTTCCCTAACCCATCACCCCATGATCTAAATAGCAGTCTTATAAACTACTCTTTAGATCATGTGTTACCCTTATCTGGAAAAGGTAGGATGCAAGAGGAAGGAAGGAAGGGAAAGGAAGGGGAAAGGGAAAGGGAAGGAAAGGGTTTGGGGAGAAGTTTTTAACACTCACACAATGCCCCGGGAGTGGGCCAGCGCCCGATTTTTGTTAGGAAGGACACCACAAATAGGGTTACGGACATGCCATCTAGGCGAAGACTGAGCTCCAGGGGCGGCTGTTTGGCGGGCGAGGGTTTGACGGCACCATTCTTGATTTTCTTTTGTGGGGAAGACCTGGTTTGTTTTGGACTGGGTTGTGCGACCTTCTTGGTGTCCTCGGCAGGTGGGGGTGTGGAGGAGGGGGACCCATCGGCTGTAAATTCTGGAGGTGGGGTGTCGGGGGCAGATTCTCCATCCCCCTGCAAAGGAATGAGAATATTAGTTAGCTATGCAGTGTTATAGATGATGAGAGGAGAGGAGATGATTGAGCAGTGTGTGTGTTGCGAGAGATAACTTACATAGAACTGACGCAGAAACTACTATTGATTAAAATTGTTAAAGGCAAGAGAGGAATTTAGGAAAGGCGACAGCACACATACAGAGAGAGAGAGAGATGAGAGGAGAGGAGAGAGAGAGAGAGAGAGAGAGAGAGAGAGAGAGAGAGAGAGAGAGAGAGAGAGAGAGAGAGAGAAGAGAGAGGAGAGAGAGAGAGAGAGAGAGAGAGAGAGAGAGAGAGAGAGAGAGAGAGAGAGAGAGAGAGAGAGAGAGAGAGAGAGAGAGAGAGAGAGAGAGAGAGAGAGAGGAGAGAGAGAGAGAGAGAGAAAGAAGGAGAAAAGAGAGAGAGAGAGAGAGAAAGAGAGAGAAAGAAGAGAGAGAGAGACGAGAGAGAGAGAGAGAGAGAGAGAGAGAGAGAGAGAGAGAGAGAGAGAGAGAGAGAGAGAGAGAGAGAGAGAGAGAGAGAGGAGAGAGAGAGAGAGAGAGAGAGATGAGAGAAGAGGAGAGAGAGAGAGAGAGAGAGGAGAGAGAGAGAGAGAGAGAGAGAGAGAGAGAGAGAGAGAGAGAGAGAGAGAGAGAGAGAGAGAGAGAGAGGAGAGAGAGAGAGAGAGAGAGAGAGAGAGAAAAAAAAAAATCTATATATAATTTTAAAAAATACAAAACTGATTAAATGCACACAAAACCATCTTGACCTCCAATTCTCATTCATTTTATAGATAATTGACAAAGTTTTCTATATAGTCTCTTAGGGCGCCTCAGTGTTGCCAACTTAGCAGACGAACCCACCCCCCTGCTTGAGGTCATTCTGGCGTGGTGGCAATTTGTACCGCCAACATAATAAAATAAGGAAGCTATAACTATAGAAGAAACATAACAGGACCAAAGAGTGTTACTATTCTATCCTTATATATTAATCATGAATTTAAGATACATTTCCTTAAGGTTTAGTGGCTGAGGCAGGTGTAGGGAGTGATTTAGCCAGGAGTGAGGCAGGTGTAGGGCAGTGATTTAGCCAGGAGTGAGGCAGGTGTAAGGGAGTGATTTAGCCAGGAGTGAGGCAGGTGTAAGGCAGTGATTTAGCCAGGAGTGAGGCAGGTGTAAGGCAGTGATTTAGCCAGGAGTGAGGCAGGTGTAGGGAGTGATTTAGCCAGGAGTGAGGCAGGTGTAGGGGAGTGATTTAGCCAGGAGTGAGGCAGGTGTAGGGGAGTGATTTAGCCAGGAGTGAGGCAGGTGTAGGGGAGTGATTTAGCCAGGAGTGAGGCAGGTGTAGGGAGTGATTTAGCCAGGAGTGAGGCAGGTGTAAGGCAGTGATTTAGCCAGGAGTGAGGCAGGTGTAGGGGAGTGATTTAGCCAGGAGTGAGGCAGGTGTAGGGAGTGATTTAGCCAGGAGTGAGGCAGGTGTAGGGGAGTGATTTAGCCAGGAGTGAGGCAGGTGTAGGGAGTGATTTAGCCAGGAGTGAGGCAGGTGTAGGGGAGTGATTTAGCCAGAGTGAGGCAGGTGTAGGGGAGTGATTTAGCCAGGAGTGAGGCAGGTGTAAGGCAGTGATTTAGCCAGGAGTGAGGCAGGTGTAAGAGTGATTTAGCCAGGAGTGAGGCAGGTGTAGGGGAGTGATTTAGCCAGGAGTGAGGCAGGTGTAGGGAGTGATTTAGCCAGGAGTGAGGCAGTGTTTAGGGGGGGTGTGATTTAGCCAGGAGTGAGGCAGGTGTAAGGGAGTGATTTAGCCAGGAGTGAGGCAGGTGTACGGGAGTGATTTAGCCAGGAGTGAGGCAGGTGTAAGGCAGTGATTTAGCCAGGAGTGAGGCAGGTGTAAGGGAGTGATTTAGCCAGGAGTGAGGCAGGTGTAAGGCAGTGATTTAGCCAGGAGTGAGGCAGGTGTAAGGCAGTGATTGAGCCAGGAGTGAGGCAGGTGTAAGGCAGTGATTTACCCAGGAGTGAGGCAGGTGTAGGGGAGTGATTTAGCCAGGAGTGAGGCAGGTGTAAAGGAGTGATTTAGCCAGGAGTGAGGCAGGTGTAGGGGAGTGATTTAGCCAGGAGTGAGGCAGGTGTACGGGGGTGATTTAGCCAGGAGGAAGCCACGCACCAACAGCAAGTGGGACGAACTAACAGCGTCTTCACTTTCTCTTGCCAGTTGCGCACCACCACCACCACCACCATCCAACCACCTTAAATGCCTCCTCCACCCACTGACCTCCCCCCCCCTCCACCTACCTGTGTCCACCATTCCCCATCGCCTTCCTCCTTTTATATGTGTGTGTGTTCCCTCTGTTAATCTGCGTAGCTATAGCCAAAATACGAAACCTTTACAAGAGTGACAAAGATAACTAAAGCTACTACTATGTAAATAAGCATCCAAAATCTATCCTATTCAAACAACAATAAAGAAAATGATCTAATTCACTACCGTAGTAATTAACTGAACTCTAGAAAAATGAAAAATATACTAAGGGTAACCTCGAACTGCGCCCCCCCCCCGACCCCCCCCCAGAAAACGATAGGGAATAGATGTAAAACTAGTACTTGTAGAAAATCACTAGTCACTATACAGTTTTCCCTTTTACTTCTCCCCCCTCCCCACCCCCCCCCCGCCTCACCATGTCTGTAGTCAACAAGCCAGTCAAACCAAGGTCGAAAAAAAAATATTAGGACTAGCAGCCAGACGACGTAATAGTTCACCCTTATGACATCTGCGTTTTGTAAATAAGTATCTAGGTGGCACGTGTAGGTATATTATTTTCTTAGAACATTACATATCTTCGTTTCCTTCCCATTCTAGTCTTATTCTCTTAACTGACTGACACTTGACTTACAGGAAATACTCGGTGTTGGTCTCACGGCCTCTTGTAGCTTTCTTATGTCCTGTGTGTGTGTGTGGCCTTTCCGAATTATTCCTTTCTTGCCTTTAACACTTTCAGTCTATTGTCTATTCTACGTCAGCTCTAAGTCTCTCTCTCTCTCTCTCTCTCTCTCTATCTTCCTCTCTCTCTCTCTGACTCTCTACTCTCTCTACTCTCCTCTTCATTACTCGTATGTCTCTCTCAGACCTTCCTTCCCTGGTACACCTTGCATGAAGCTAAGGGTGACCGCTAAGCCAAGGTTTTAGGGTACAAATATTAGTGTTATTGGTGAAGATGGTAGATAAATAACATCGCAGTTGAGAGAGAGTTGAGAGAGAGAGAGAGAGAGAGAGAGAGAGAGAGAGAAGAAGAGAGAGAGAGAGAGAGAGAGGAGAGAGAGAGAGAGAGGAGAGAGAGAGAGAGAGAGAGAGAGAGAGAGAGAGAGATTTTCACTTTTATAGGAAGGTAAGTCTGTCTGTCTCTCTTCTGTCTCTCTGTGTCTCTGTCTCTCTCAATCAGTACTTCTCATACGTCCACATATTACCAATCCCGCTTTTCCTGTTCCTCCCTCATACATGTATCTCCTCTCTCTCTCTCTCTCTCTCTCTTTCTTTTTTTTCCCTCCTCGCACACACCCAACACATCACAAACAATAATAAGTTAACATTCTTATTCCCCCCTCTCTCTCTCTCTCTCTCTCTACCAAAGATCGTGCAATGCGGCAGGACATAAATAAACTTGAATGAGAGTTTAATGGCAAAAGAAGACGAGTTTTTTATATATTTTTCTTACGGTGGTTCTTTGAAAGGGTTCGTATGAAGTTTGATGACAGGAAGACGAGTTGACGAGGAAGACGAGGTGGTTAATTTTTTAAAGGGTTCGTGGTGTCTATTAACCCCTTTGAGGCCCAGAACGTAATTTCCATTGTAGTTAGGGTACCATTAGAAGATTTTTTTAGTGAATTTAAGGAATATTTTATAGATATGACCTGTTTAGTACCCTTGACCACTAACTAATTTGGTATATTCAGTGATTTTTCTTAATTTTATGGCTCGAGAACATTATTTTTTTTTTATAGCAAAGGAAAGATCTGGGCATGAAGGGGTTAAACCGAGACCACCGAGAGACATCATCTCGGTGGCCACGGTTAAACTAAGGTGGAAAAGTAATATCCTGTTTTATAGATTGATCTCGCACTTATGTATGTATGTGTGTGTTATGATGTGGATAAGACTAAGTTATAGACATGTGTAGTTTCTCATATGTAGCTATTTGAAAAAGTGGACACAGTAATATCATGGTACAAGAAATGGTACTTTGATTTTTAACCCCTTGAGGACCAGAACGTATATTTCCATTGTATTTTGGGTACCATTAGAATATTTTAGTGAAGATAAGCAATATTTTATAGATATGACCTGTTTGGTATCCTTGTCGACTAACTAATTTGGTATATTCAGTTACTTTTCTCAAATTTATGGCTAACAGACGATTTTTTATAGCAAAGGAAAGATCTGGGCGTGAAGGAGTTAAGCCATTACCACCAACAGCTCCCTACCACATATTCCCCAACACTATGCGAGTATGTGGTTGCCGAGTGAAGACGCCTGGCTGTAGCTCCGAAATAAACCATAGGATTTTCTCAAAGATACCCTCATAGTGATTCCCACATAGTTACTGTCAGGATCTTATAAATAACCGAACCTGACTCTGACCCTAGATAACCTGATATGACCCTGGTTACTGTATAAAGCTCAGGAAACCGGTACCCGGAACTGTCGCCGATCGTAACTCTTGCCGCCGTGGTCGAGTGTTCCAATTCTTGATATTACAGGACCCAATATATACATTTAATCAAGTGTTACCCGTGTTTCTGCATTCAGGGATGAAGTACCATCGTTAGCTTGATCAGTTAGGTTAGATTAGGTGCCGTTGTCCAGGTTAGGTTAAAATTTCCACGTCGACGAGAGTTCTAGTTTGCTGTTTCGGCGAGAATTCCCATCGTTAGCTTGATCAGTTAGGTTAGATTAGGTGCCGTTGTCCAGGTTAGGTTAAAATTTCCACGTCGACGAGAGTTCTAGTTTGTTGTTTCGGCGAGAACTCCCATCGTTAGCTGGATCAGTTAGGTTAGATTAGGTGCCGTTGTCCAGGTTAGGTTAACATTTCCACGTCGACGAGAGTTCTAGTTTGTTGTTTCAGCGAGAATTCCCATCGGCGACAGTTCCATAAACCAGGAAACCTACCCTACCCTAACCTAACCTGACGTTTTCAAGAGTAAACGCGACACACCTTTCCAGGAAACGGGACTATGCCTGCCTCCCTACCACCACCACCACCACCACCACCACAACCTGTCTTAGAGGCGACTTTCCCTAAACCAGATTCGTTCTTTTATAACCCGGTAATGAAAACACCAATGACCACCTTCTTTGCAATGCTTTCAATTAACCGATAAGCCAGTAAAACACACACACACACACACGCACATCACAAACACACATCACACGCAAACACAAACGCACATCACACGCAAACACACACACATCACACGCAAACACAAACTCACATCACACACAAACACACACGCACATACAAACACTAGTACAGCTACGTGACTTGACAATGAGAGAGAGAGAGAGAGAGAGAGAGAGAGAGAGAGAGAGAGAGAGAGAGAGAGAGAGAGAGAGAGAGAGAGAGAGAGAGAGAGAGAGAGAGAGAGATGCATGCCTTGGTCCAGTGAGTTTCTTTGTTAACGCTTCCTGCAAATGTCTACCACCAGGAACATCTTAGTACCGTTTGTAATTATAAAAAATATATATAGTCATTGCAACGCAGGATACATCACAGACAAGGAGGTAGAAACATCTTCACCACAACCACAACCACTTCAATATTCATCACAACCACAACCATCATCATTATCATCATCATTTAAATCATCCCATCATCATTTAAATCATCCCCATCATCATTTAAATCATCCCCATCATCATTTAAATCATCCCCATCATCATTTAAATCATCTCTATCATCATTATCATCATTTAAATCATCCCCATCATCATTTAAATCATCTCTATCATCATTATCATCATTTAAATCATCCCCATCATCATTTAAATCATCCCCATCATCATTTAAATCATCCCCATCATCATTTAAATCATCTCTATCATCATTATCATCACTTAAATCATCTCCATCATCATTTAAATCATCCCCATCATCATTTAAATCATCTCTATCATCATTATCATCACTTAAATCATCTCCATCATCATTATTACCACCTTCATCATCACCATTACCATCATTTACATCATCCCTATCATCATTATTACCCCCACCATCATCATCATCATCAACCCCATCATTATTATTACTATTCATTAGCTTAATTTGACTCAATATACTCATCTTGACTCTTAAGATAGACCATTACTCCCCTCCTCTGCCTCGCTTCCTTATAGGGGTTGCCATTACACCATTGTACAGTACCTTATTCATGTAAGCTACCTAACCTACAGTACTTTGGGAGATCGAAGTCATTAGTGGGTAAGTAGTAGGGTAGACAGAGAACAGAGAGACAGAGAGAGAGAGAGAGACAGAGAGAACAGAGAGAGAACAGAGAGACAGAGACAGAGAGCATAGAGAACAGAGAGAACAGAGAACAGAGAGACAACAGAGACAGAACAGAGAGACGGAGAGACAACAGAGACAGAACAGAGAGAGAACAGAGAGAGAAGAGAGACAGAGAACATAGAGAACAGAGAGACATAACAGAGACAGAGAACATAGAGAGAACAGAGAGACAGAGAGAGAACAGAGACACAGAGAGAACAGAGACAGAGAGAGAACAGAGACAGAGAGAGAACAGAGAGACAGAGAGAACAGAGAGACAGAGACAACAGAGAAAAGTAAATTAGTCAGTCATATGGCAGTATTTTCACCCAGATTGGAATGCGGTTTCAGTGTATGTGTGTGTGTGTGTGTGTGTGTGTGTGTGTGTGTGTGTGTGTGTGTGTGTGTGTGTGTGTTTTGCTCTGACCTTATACTGATATCACGGGATTTAGTTGATATGATAATAATAATGATAATATAATGATAATAATAATAATAATAATAATAATAATAATGCAATAGGGTGATAATAATAGTAATTAATTTGTATACAGTAGGACACAAAAAAGTACTTCCGCAGAATATTTTAGCCTGATAAGTTTTCCAAAATAAAACTACACAATTTTTCTTCACAAATAGTAAGTGATATAAAAGTCTATACATACACAAGTAGCTAAGAAACCATGAATTAAAAAAATATCCTCCCTCAAAATTGATAAATAACACAGACTGAGGTAAATATTAATAGAAAAGTAGAAAATATAACATTTCCTCAGACCTATGACGACATTATCCTTATCACGAAGCCTACATTATGGGTATATGCCGGCGGAAGTGCGCGCTCTCTCTCTCTCTCTCTCTCTCATAATACTATATAATCACACACACTTTAATAACAGCAGACAATCAAGTGAGAAGAAATGACCCGTTATAACTTAGAAAATGTAATAATAATACTGTTTAGCACGTTTAAATATCTTCTTACATATCCTTTCCTGCAGAATGTAGATTAATTTAGAGAAGGAGGAGGAGGGGGGGAAGGAGGAGGAGGAGGAGGAGGAGTAGGAGGGGGGGAAGGAGGAGGAGGAGGAGCAGGAGCAAATGGAGGAGAGGAAGGAGGTTATGTGGCTTTGCTAGTTTTAAATCATATACTTTTCCTGTAGATAAATTTAGAAGAGGAGGAGGAGGAGGAGGAGGAGGAGAAGAGGGGGAGGAGGAGAGGAGGAGGAAGGGGGTATAAGGAGAGGAGGAGGAGGAGGAGGAGAAAAGAGAAGAATAAAATGGAGCTGCCACGTAAGTTTCGGTATCTGAGGCATTTCCTGTAGAGCTTCTAATCTCCACTAAGCTTATCACTTTTAATATAACGCCCTTCGTGTTGTTATTATATCTCACACCTATGTCCTATCTCCATCCTTTCTTGATAGCGGTGTCGAGTACGCAGCTAATTCGACACAGAAAATTCAAACTATGGGGGAATGAAAAGTAGCATATCTATTCCCTACCATTGAAATATCATAAAAATTGTAAAAAAATAAGTATGTGACTATTATTTGCAAAAGATATAGTAGAAGACATTAAAAAGTAGCTAAAAACTGAACTAAAGAGATCGTTTTCATTCATAGAAATTAGACATAAAAAAATTAGAAAAATAAACGTAGGCAACTCTGAAAAATAATAATAAGCAACTGTTGAAAATTTCCTGTAGTTTCCAGTCTAGGAAAAAAAATATACTTCAAGGTTTTAATGGAAAGTTGGAGTGAAGGAGAGACGGGAAGAGAAGGGGAGGAAATTGTAGGTAAGGAAAAGGAGAAAGGGAGGGAGGCGAAGAGAGAGGAGATAAAGGTGAAACTCTTGCTTGGTAACAGTGTAGCGTCGCCCGTATTGTTGACTTTTCCTTTGCTCTCTCTCTCTCTCTCTCTCTCTCTCTCTCCTCTCTCTCTCTCTCTCTCTCTCTCTCCTCTAATAAAAAAGTGGTTATGGTGGAAAAGCTTGTAATGTTGACTTTTCCTTTGCTCTCTCTCTCTCTCTCTCTCTCTCTCTCTCTCTCTCTCTCTCTCTCTCTCTCTCTCTCTCATAAAAAAGTAGTTATGGTGGAAAAGCTTGTAATGTTGACACTTTTCCTTTGCTCTCTCTCTCTCTCTCTCTTCTCTCTCTCTCTTCCTCTCTCTCTCTCTCTCTCTCTCTCTCTCTCTCTCTCTCATAAAAAAGTGGTTAGGTGGAAAAGCTTGTAATGTTGACTTTTCCTTTGCTCTCGCTCTCTCTCTCTCTCTCTCTCTCTCTCTCTCTCTCTAATAAAAAGCAGTTATGGTTGAAAAGCTTGTGTTATCAGAGATGATTTGCAAATTTCACTTCATACGGTCAATACGACATACATACATACATACACACAACTTTCTCAACCTGCCCAGCTGTCTAAACCATAAAAATAAGACATTAATAGTAATAACAAAAACAAGAAGAAACTTATCACCAGACCGGATACAGTAACAGATAATATAATATACTACGGTGTGTATATATAAAAATCGCCGGTTGTATGAGATAAACTAAAAATATATAAAATACTTATATAATAATAATAATGATGATAATAATGAAAACTAGACGTCAAAAAAGTACCTGTAGATTAAGGGGAGGGGAAGGGTGATGGTCTTTGGGAAGGGTTATCTTATTTTGTTTTAGGTTATTTTAAGTTATTTTAAGTATATTTTCGGTTACTTTAGGTTTATTTTTGGTTATGTTAGGTTTAATTTTGGTTATTTTAGGTTTATTTTCGGTTATTTTAGGTTTATTTTTGTTTTGTTTTCGGATATTTTAGGTTTATTTTTGGTTATTTTAGGTTTATTTTTGGTTATTTTCGGATATTTTAGGTTTATTTTTGGTTATTTTCGGATATTTTAAGTTTATTTTTGGTTATTTTAGGTTTATTTTCGGTTATTTTAGGTTTATTTTTGTTTTGTTTTCGGATATTTTAGGTTTATTTTTGGTTATTTTAGGTTTATTTTTGGTTATTTTCGGATATTTTAGGTTTATTTTTGGTTATTTTAGGTTTATTTTCGGTTATTTTAGGTTTATTTTTGGTTATTTTAGGTTTATTTTTGGTTATTTTCGGATATTTTCGGATATTTTAGGTTTATTTTTGGTTATTTTCGGATATTTTCGGATATTTTAGGTTTATTTTTGGTTATTTTCGGTTTATTTTTGGATATTTTAAGTTTATTTTTGGTTATTTTAGGTTTATTTTCGGTTTATTTTTGTTTTGTTTTCGGATATTTTAGGTTTATTTTTGGTTATTTTAGGTTTATTTTTGGTTATTTTAGGTTTATTTTTGGTTATTTTAGGTTTATTTTTGGTTATTTTCGGATATTTTAGGTTTATTTTTGGTTATTTTAGGTTTATTTTCGGTTATTTTAGGTTTATTTTTGGTTATTTTCGGATATTTTAGGTTTATTTTTGGTTATTTTAGGTTTATTTTTGGTTATTTTAGGTTTATTTTTGGTTATTTTCGGATATTTTAAGTTTGTTTTAGGTTATTTTAGTTTATTTTCCCGGATATTTTAGGTTTATTTTAGGTTATTTTCGGTTATCTTAGGTTTATTTTAGGTTATATATGAGATAAACCACAAAAGAAAAGATTAAGTAATAATAATAATAATAATAATAGCAACTAGACGTCAGAAAAGTAACTGTATGAGAAACTTGAGAAAAGACACCAAAGTAATAATAATAATGACAAATGGCGTGTATAAAGAGGTACAAAAAAGGATAAAAGAAAGTAAAAAGGAAACGGAAAGAGAAAGAGGAAAAAAAGAGGAAAGAGAAAGAAGAGGAAAAAAGAGGAAAGAGAAAGAGGAAAGAGAAAGAGGAAAAAAAGAGGAAAGAGGAAAAAAAGGAAAGGAAAAAAAGAGGAAAAAAGAGGAAAAAAAGAGGAAAGAGAAAGAGGAAAAAAAGAGGAAAGAGAAAGAGAAAAAAGAGGAAAGAGAAAGAGGAAAAAAAGAGAAAAGAGAAGGAAAAAGAGAAAGAGAAAAAAAGAGGAAAGAGGAAAAAAGAGGAAAGAGAAAGAGGAAAAAAGAGGAAAGAGAAAGAAGAGGAAAAAAAGAGGAAAGAGAAAGAAGAGGAAAAAAAGAAAGAGAAAGAAGAGAAAAAAAGAGGAAAGAAGAAAAAAAGAAGAGAAAGAGAAAGAGGAAAAAAAGAGGAAAGAGAAGAGGAAAAGAGAAAGGAAGGAAAGAAAAAGAGGAAAGAGAAGAGGAAAAAAAGAGGAAAAGAGAAAGAAGAAAAAAAGAGGAAAGAAAGAGGAAAAAAAGAAGAGGAAAAAGAAAGAAGGGAAAAAAAGTGGAAAGAGAAAGAGGAAAAAAAAAGGAAAAAAAGAGGAAAGAGAAAGAAGAGGAAAAAAAGAGGAAAGAGAAGAGGAAAAAAAGAGGAAAGAGAAAGAGGAAAAAAAGAGGAAAGAGAAAAAGAAAGAAGAGGAAAAAAAGAGGAAAGAGAAGAGGAAAAAGGAAAAGAGAGGAAAAAAAAAGGAAAAAAGAGGAAAGAGAAAGAAGAGGAAAAAAAGAGGAAAGGAAGGGAAAAAAGGAAAAAAGGAAAAGGAAAAGAGAAAAGGAAAAAAAGAGGAAAGAGAAAGATGAGGAAAAAAAGAGGAAAAAAAAGAGGAAAGAGAAAGAAGGAAAAAAAGAGGAAAGAGAAAGAGGAAAAAAAGAGGAAAGAGAAAGAAAGAAAAGAGAAGAGAAAGAGAGGAAAAAGGAAAGAAGAAAAAAAGAGGAAAGAGAAGAGGAAAAAAAGGAAGGGGAGAGAGAAGGAAAGAAAAGAGAAAAAAAGGGGAGTGATACAGAGGAAAAGAATAGAGAAACAAAAATAGCAGACGGAAAGTCAGGAAAGGACCTTGCAGGCTGGCTAGAAAGTTTGGATGACTTGCTTGCTTGCCGCCTCACTACTCAACTCTGTCAATGTTACTACTGCTTTGCCTGCCTCCTTCCTTCCTTCCTTATTCAGTCTCACACACACCCAAGGAAGATAGCTAATCAGAAGATAGATAGAAGATATAGATAGATAGAATGGTAGATAGATAGATAGATAGAAGGCGCTACCGTAAATAACAGTAAAGTCGCCAGGACAACTTTTTTTTCTGTTTACAGACGTGTGGTGGCGTTAATACTTACATTTCTACATCCATGATTTCAGGAAAGTTAGAAGGGGCTATCTGGAGAGTGTGTCATTTTGTGTCTTCATCTGTGTCATATTAGGGCTATAAATGAACAAATTACCAAAATTTCTACAAAGTGGCTACCAACAGTAGAGTCGCCATCTAGTGTTTAATTACTGAGTGTCCTACCCCTGTTGTCGTCGCCCGAAAAAAAAATGCGTAGCGAAATTTGAAACCGTCTATACTTGCAGCTACAAAGCATAAAACAACGCTGAAACAGGGTAGATTATACAGTCATGATATAAACTACTGTGTATCATCTTCAGTGGCACATAAAAATCAGTAGTGATGCTATAATTCGTAATATTTGGCGCCTGGCGACTTCACTGCAGGTGGCGACTTTACTGTTATCTACGGTAGAAAACGTGAAAAAGGTCGAAAAAATGAAACTACTTCCTTCCTTCCTATACTTCGTCCTTAACAACCCCAAGGAAAATATAAGGGAAACTAGAAAGAAAGATAGGAAAAATGAAAGACAAAAGAAAGGAATGAAGGAAGAAAAGGAAAGTAAAAGAAAAAAGAAAGGGAACTCTTTGAAAAAATATATTAAAAAAGTCTTAAAACTGAAAATATTAAGAATCTAAAAATGTTTAAACGTAAAATCTTGGAGTGAAGAAATTGAGGGATAAAATGACAGTGAATGATAAATATGTTATTAACCCCTTGAGACCCAGAACGTAATTTTCATTGTAATTTGGGTACCATTAGACGATTTTTAATTAATATAAGCAATGTTTAATATATATAACCTGTTTAGTATCCTTGACCACTAGCTAATTTGGTATATTCAGTCACTTTTCGTAATTTTATGGCTAACAACAGATTTTATATAGCAAAGGAAAGATCTGGGCGTGAAGGGGTTCAAAGTAAATCCAATGTTTTTAAAGATACGAAAACTCACTGGGGTTATTTTTAGTAGCTACATAGAAGACAACAACGACTATGAAAATCACGTTTAGATCTTTTCGTATGTGAAGATGAAGAAAAAAAAGTACCAGATTATAAATAAACCAAAATAAATAAATACATAAATAAATTGGTAAAGGTAAGGTATCGAAAAACACTTGAATAAAATACTATAACTAACTAACTAAATAAATTGATAAAAGTCAGGCATCGAATAACACTAATAAAAAATGATAAATAAATATATCAATAAATAATGAAGGCGAGGCATCGAGTAAAAACTTGATTACATTGGATTACGGGTGAGGCATATGCTTGCTCAAATTCTAAACCCGCAAACCAAGGCCTACACACGCAAATTCTAAACCCACAAACCAAGGCCTACACACGCAAATTCTAAACCCACAAACCAAGGCCTACACACGCAAATTCTAAGCCCACAAACCAAGGCCTACACACGCAAATTCTAAACCCGCAAACCAAGGCCTACACACGCAAATTCTAAACCCGCAAACCAAGGCCTACACACGCAAATTCTAAACCCGCAAACCAAGGCCTACACACGCAAATTTTAAACCCACAAACCAAGGCCTACACACGCAAATTCTAAACCCACAAACCAAGGCCTACACACGCAAATTCTAAACCCGCAAACCAAGGCCTACACACGCAAATTCTAAACCCGCAAACCAAGGCCTACACACGCAAATTCTAAACCGCAAACCAAGGCCTACACACGCAAATTCTAAACCCACAACCAAGGCCTACACACGCAAATTCTAAACCCACAAACCAAGGCCTACACGCAAATTCTAAACCCGCAAACCAAGGCCTACACACGCAAATTCTAAACCCACAAACCAAGGCCTACACACGCAAATTCTAAACCCGCAAACCAAGGCCTACACACGCAAATTCTAAACCCGCAAACCAAGGCCTACACACTCAAATTCTAAACCCACAAACCAAGGCCTACACACGCAAATTCTAAACCACAAACCAAAGCCTACACACGCAAATTCTAAACCCACAAACCAAGGCCTACACACGCAAATTCTAAGCCCACAAACCAAAGCCTACACACGCAAATTCTAAACCCACAAACCAAGGCCTACACACGCAAATTCTAAACCCACAAACCAAGGCCTACACACGCAAATTCTAAGCCCACAAACCAAAGCCTACACACGCAAATTCTAAACCCACAAACCAAGGCCTACACTTAAATTCTAAACCCGCAAACCAAGGCCTACACACGCAAATTCTAAACCCCAAACCAAGGCCTACACACGCAAATTCTAAGCCCACAAACCAAAGCCTACACACTCAAATTCTAAACCCACAAACCAAGGCCTACACGCAAATTCTAAACCCGCAAACCAAGGCCTACACACGCAAATTCTAAACCCACAAACCAAGGCCTACACACGCAAATTCTAAGCCCACAAACCAAGGCCTACACACGCAAATTCTAAACCCACAAACCAAGGCCTACACACGCAAATTCTAAACCCGCAAACCAAAGCCTACACACGCAAATTCTAAGCCCACAAACCAAGGCCTACACACGCAAATTCTAAACCCACAAACCAAGGCCTACACACGCAAATTCTAAACCCGCAAACCAAGGCCTACACACGCAAATTCTAAACCCACAAACCAAGGCCAACACACGCAAATTCTAAACCCAGAAACCAAGGCCTACACACGCAAATTCTAAACCCACAAACCAAGGCCTACACACGCAAATTCTAAACCACACACAACCAAGGCCTACACACGCAAATTCTAAACCCACAAACCAAAGCCTACACACGCAAATCCTAACCCACAAACCAGGCCTACACACGCAAATCCTAAACTCACAAACCAAGGCCTACACACGCAAATTCTAAACCCGCAACCAAGGCCTACACACAAATTCTAAACCCACAAACCAAGACCAAGGCCTACACACGCAAATTCTAAGCCCGCAAACCAGGCCTACACACGCAAATTCTAAGCCCCAAACCAAGCCTACACACGCAAATTCTAACACCCGCAAACCAAGGCCTACACACGCAAATTCTAAGCCCACAAACCAAGGCCTACACACGCAAATTCTAAACCCACAAACCAAGGCCTACACACGCAAATTCTAAGCCCACAAACCAAAGCTACACACGCAAATTCTAAACCACAAAGCAAGGCCTACACACGCAAATTCTAAGCCCACAAACCAAAGCCTACACACGCAAATTCTAAACCCACAAAGCAAGGCCTACACACGCAAATTCTAAACCCACAAACCAAGGCCTACACACGCAAATTCTAAACCCGCAAACCAAGGCCTACACACGCAAATTCTAAACCCACAAACCAAGGCCTACACACGCAAATTCTAAACCCGCAAACCAAGGCCTACACACGCAAATTCTAAACCCGCAAACCAAGGCCTACACACGCAAATCCTAAACCCACAAACCAAACCCTACACACGCAAATTCTAAGCCCACAAACCAAGGCCTACACACGCAAATTCTAAACCCGCAAACCAAGGCCTACACACGCAAATTCTAAACCCACAAACCAAGGCCTACACACGCAAATTCTAAACCCACAAACCAAGGCCTACACACGCAAATTCTAAACCCGCAAACCAAGGCCTACACACTCAAATTCTAAACCCACAAACCAAGGCCTACACACGCAAATTCTAAACCCACAAACCAAAGCCTACACACGCAAATTCAAAACCACTATAGCACAACAGGTAAATCCTTCGTAAGTTTATAAGAAAACCTCCCTCCACCAGCCACTCTGTTCACCTTGATGGCAGGCGCGTTGAAATTTCCTCCCTCCTCCACCTCCCCCCCTCCTTCAACCCCTCTCCCTCCCTCCCCCAAGCCCCCTTCCCCTCCTTCCTCCCCTCTCCTCCCCTCCTTCGTCCCCCAGACAGTAGAAATGTTCCGGACAATAATAACAATAATAAAACGCAAGGCCCTGAATTCCCTCTGACTCACAAATTTTCCTTGAAGGGCGAGTAATGATGAGAGAGAGAGAGAGAGAG
Source organism: Chionoecetes opilio (assembly GCA_016584305.1). NCBI lineage: Eukaryota > Metazoa > Arthropoda > Malacostraca > Decapoda > Majidae > Chionoecetes > Chionoecetes opilio. The sequence goes on from JACEEZ010010590.1 coordinate 113,937, forward strand.
AGAGAGAGAGAGAGAGAGAGAGAGAGAGAGAGAGAGAGAGGAGAGAGAGAGAGAGAGAGAGAGAGAGAGAGAGAGAGAGGAGAAGAGAGAGAGAGAGAGAGAGAGAGAGAGTTTGCCATACACCAAACGCTTCTCCCTCTTATAAAGTCATTCGTTCTGCAAATAAATGAAAGCGACGCGAGAAGTAAAAGTATGGCAGAAAAATATATATGGTTGAAATAGGTGGTCTAAGTACCTTTCAATTCATACACGTCTTAATTACCTAACCAGAGTAACCATAAACTACTGAAGCAGAGAGAGAGAGAAGAGAGAGAGAGAGAGAGAGAGAGAGAAGAGAGAGAGAAGAGAAGAGAAGAGAAGAGAAGAGAAGAGAAGAGAAGAGAAGAGAAGAGAGAGAGAAGAGAGAGGGAAGAGAGAGAGAGAGAGAGAGGAGAGGAGAGGAGAGGAGAGGAGAGAGGAGAGAGGAGAGAGAGAGAGAGAGAGAGAGAGAGAGAGAGAGAGAGAGAGAGGAGAGAGAGAGGATGTGGTATAGGTATTCAGGAAGAGGAGGAAGAGAGAACTATAAAAAGATGAGCTGTCTTCACCGAACAATACCACACACACACACACACACACACACACACATACCACACACACAGTAGAAACCTCCAAATAAATACACAACTATACATTCTACATCTCATCCTACTTATATACACTTAACGTCAATAACACAATAGTCGCCACTGCACTAATGTCGCCAGGTACCATATATTAGGAATTTTAGCATCAATATAAACTTGTATGTGCCACTGAAGACAGGTACATAATATAAACTACTGTGCACGCCTCTTCAGTGGCACATACAAGTCTGTAGTGATGCTGACATTCGTAATATATGGCCTGGCGACATTAGTGCAGTGGCGACTATAGTGTTGTTGATGGTACACATTCTTACGTTATTCATTCATTTATTTATTAACTTATTTATCAGGTCTATATATTTCTAGAAGGGAGGGTTTACTTCTACCATTGAGAGAGGGGGTAAACTTTTTTTTTTTTTTTTTTTTTTTTTTTTTTTTTTT
>JACEEZ010010590.1:122500-127500 GCA_016584305.1 Chionoecetes opilio
TAGAAACGTAAAACATCAAAGAAATATCCTCTAGAAACGTAAAACATCAAAGAAATATCCTCTAGAAACGTAAAAACATCACAAGAAATATCCTCTAGAAACGTAAAACATCAAAGAAATATCCTCTCTAGACACGTAAAACATCAAAGAAATATCCTCTCTAGAAACGTAAAACATCAAAGAAATATCCTCTCTAGAAACGTAAAACATCAAAGAAACATCCTCTCTAGAAACGTAAAATTGAAGAGCATTTAAATACTAAACCTTCGCCCCCCCCCAGACCCCCCCCCCCGTGTTATTTTTCATTTCCGACAGCTGTTGTATGGGTTAGAAATACTTATTATGATGAGACGAAACTTTAGGATACTTAAAACCACCGATCGTGTATTGGTTTAAACTGCACATATACCAACCAGTAAATATGCAGTTTCAACCAATACCCTCCTGACAATTGACCAATACTCTCCGACATTCCTCCCAATCCCCCCCCCCCCCCCGCCTAGTTCCAGGCAATGATTACGTAACCTAACCTCACTGGGGGGGGGGGGGGGGGGGGGTTCGCTCTGCCAGAATCCCCTTGTGTTATTCTAAATTTCCGACGGCTGTTGTAGGGGTTAGAAATACTCCTTATGTTGAAAACGAAACATCCAGGATACTTAAAACCACCGAGCGTGTCTATACTGATTGTAACTCACTTATACCTAAAAAAAATCAGCTCTGTAGGCTATACGTGGACTATTTTCATTATCAACTTCCAGACGATACCTCATAATAATACTAAGAAATGGCTTAGGTAAATAAACTAAAGTGTCGATTGGAACTACTGACAAACTACCTATTCGCTTGTTACTTATGAAACAACCACCGTCATCACAACTTCTGATATGGCGGGAGAGATGGGCGGGGAGGAGTCTTGCGGGCGGGAGGAGTCTTGTTCTATGCTATCCCGTTCTATTATATGTTATGCACCATGCACCACCATCACTACAGCCATGAAGTATTTTCCCATCATACCCTTGCGTCACTATGAAGGGATATTACTACCTAGAACATGTATTGTGCAAAACACCTGCGTCTCACTACCACCATCACGCAAACGCAACCACCATATGAACACACACACACACCACACCACCCACCCACACACCACCCACACACACACACACCACCCACACACACCATACACGCCCTCTTAACAAAACTATAACACCCTGGTATCTTTCATAACTATAATAATAACTATGATAACTAAAACTCTTAGTAAGTTTATAGGAAGAATGTCTTAGAGCTTTACGGTGAAATCAGAGGACTATCAACAACTTTAGGACTTCGATAGCTTTAACAAGAAAATAAACGAACTATAGATTACGTCTTACATCGAAAACTATCAATTTGCGACGGAAATGCTATAGCGAACACCCCCTATTATTCAAGCCGTAGAATACAAATACCAACTCCAAAACACAATTATAACTCACACAGCACTGTTATAGAGGTTAAGTAAGTACTACATGTGTTTAAGAGTTAAAATTGAAACGCTTAAAACGAAAGCTTACGTGAGAAAACCCTAAATAAATACATAATGGTGATTTTTAAGGAGTGGAGGAAGGATTGTGTGGTAGTAAAAAAGGTTTGCGGGGTTGTAGGAGAGGTTAGGGGGTTGTGGAGGTAGTAGGAAAGGCTGGGTGGTTGTAGGAGAGGTTGTGGAGGTAGTAGGAAATGTTGGGGGTTGTGGTAGTATGAAAGGGCGTGGGTTGTGGTGGTTGTAGGCGAGGTTGTGGAGGTAGTAGGAGAGGTTGTGGGAGAGGTTGGGGGGTTGTAGGAAAGCTTGTGGTGGTTGTAGGAAAGGTTGTGAGGGTTGTTGGGAGTTGCAGGAGAGGTTGAGTGGTTGTAGGGGTATTAGGAGAAGTTTGGGGTTGTAGGAATGGTTGGGGGGTTGTAGGAAGGGTTGGGGGGTTGTAGGAAGGTTGTGGGGTTGGCAGGGGTTGTAGAGAGGTGGTCATGGCAAGTTTACCTGAGGCGGAAGAACGGCAGAGCTCAAATATGTAGGTTACGAGGCCTGTGTATAGGGGCGGTTCCTACTGTTACATACACGTTAATTAAATTCCTTAGGTACCCACAGTGTTCCTTAGACGTCCCCTACCCCTTTACCCTCCTCCTAAACACACGTAGAGGCACAGTACTCACAGAATCCCGGTTTAAATTCTCCTTCAAGTGTTGTAATTTTTCGATGCTTTTCTTCAAGGCATCGTGGTCAGTGGGGGAATCTTGCACCTCGTTCGTTGCCTTGCCATTCTTCTTACTGCTCTTAGGGGATGTTTTGTTCTTCCTGTTCCTCACCCCTGCGTCCATGGTGCCGTAATGTTCCCTGATTTCCCTCACAGCACGTAGGGTAGCGTCACACACACACACACCCTTGGAAGCCCTGTACTGAGTGTGTGGGTGAAGTGACAGCGGCAGGCAGGTGGTGAGGTGACGGCCTACACCGCCATCTGTTGGGACCAAATCGAGACCCTCTTAACCTTATAGCCTTTATTTTATGTGTTTTTCTACATATTCTTGGTGTTTCCTGTGTTAAATAGGATATAATGTAATGCTTGTTTATTGTGGAAGCGCTCTATATGGTGTAATAGATTCTAAGGGGCCTTGATTTAGAATAGAATGTAATAAAAAAGTGGTGTCTGGTATGTGTTCTAAGGTGGATTTTGTCTCACCGGGAAAGAGAAAACAAGAGTCTTTAATGGGTGACTCTTCTATTTCTTTGCTTTTCACTGCGAGCAGGTAAAAAAAATATACAAATTATATATATAGTAAAGGTCAAGATGGGGGCATACACTGTGCTGCGCGTGGCCTCGGTGCTCATCTCCGTCGCATTAGCCTTTGAGCCTGTGGTGGGTGAGAAACCGCTACCCCGGGACACATTCACACAGGGCTAGTGTGACATCCGGGTTGCCACAGTTACCTTCCCCAGGTTTCCCCAGGTATCCATTTATTCACCCCGAAAAAAGAAAAGAGAACAGCTGGTAGGACTGGCTGCCGACTTGCCCTGGCACGGATTCGAACCAGGGCCAGCAGATTCGTAGTTAGGCGCCTACTACTAGTAATATTACTACAACTACTTCTACTACAACTATAGCTACTATAGCATACTATTTATACTACCATCTCCAATAATAATCATAATGACAACAATAATGATAATGATAATGGTTAATCATATGTAATAGAAATAACAGAGCGAATAATATATGATTTTCGTTACGACTGTGAACTGATTTTACAAATATCCTATACGCTAAAAAGAACCTCGATCTTATAGAAGGTTTTTTTTTTTTTTTTTTTTTTTACGTTGTAGCCTATAGCGCCTGTAGGCCTATGGAGAGTCTTGATGTTGGTCGATCTCGCCCGTTGGTGGCGCAGGCTGGATTTTTATAGTGACACCTGTGGTCTCAGGTAAAGATTCCATTTTCTCTCATGTTCAGTTCTTCAGGTCAGAAGTGTTTCCTGTGTGCTATTTAAAGGGGCTCTTCTGTGTTATTTATAGAGCTTCCTATACTAATATAAAGGGTCGTTTATATATGAGAGTTTCCTGCATGCTATTTCTACCTCTAACGACTATCATCCCTATAATAAAGTAAATAACTATAGTCCATTTTTTTTAACGAGGAGAAAATTCCATTCTATCTTAAGGTCTCATGCTTAAAACTATGCCTATGTTTACCTGGTTATATGGTTAACTATAATAAAATACATCTGAAATTTAGAAGAACCTTAGTATTATCTTCTCCTGGCATCAAATATCAGTCAGTATAAGCAACAAGGGTCAGGAATTTTCACCTCGTTAAAAAACACAAAGTATAATCATACAAAAATATGTGTGAATCGAGAGCCGTAAATACAAATCTTCAAGAGATCTTTGCTAGAGATAAATAGGCTACCTAGAGCTTCAATACAGTACATAATATATCAAGCCATATTGATATTCGTCGTACTATACTCAGTTTTTTTTTAACAAAGCGAAAAATCATGACCCCTTGCTGCTTCAGTTCAGTTCAGTTGTTGGTCGGGAGTCAGGCCTTTTTCAACGGCACTCCCTGACGTGTTTCTTCTTGCTGTCTGGGTCTTTAATTTGTTTTCTTCTCTTATTCTATCTTATTAGTTTCTTTCTTTTTCTTTCTTTTATTTTCTCTGGTCATCCAAAAACTGTTGATTGTTCTTTTTGCTTCTTCCACATTCCCTCTCCGAACAAATACTCCCCCACTATATCCTCTCTCCTATGCTTACTGACTGATATTTGATGCCAGAAGGGAATACTAACGCTTCTTCTAAATTTCAGTTGTATTTTACTTTATTATTGTTGTATCTATTTTATCTTAAGGTCTCATGCTTAAATGTATGCCTATGTTTACCTGATAATATGGTTAACTATAAAGTTAACCATATTATCAGGTAAACATAGGCATACAATTAAGCATGAGACCTTAAGATAGAATGGATTTTTTGCCTCGTAAGAAAAATAGACCACATATAACCAATATTGAACGCAGTGATTCGCGAATACATACAGAAATAGATTTTACGGATGCACTCAATACAAATATTTAGCGAGGTAAACTTGAAGACGAAATGACACTGTATTTACCACTGATATTGCTTGTAGGTTTGTAGATATCCAGGTAGTTACGAAAGAATCTGAGGAGCATAGGAACAGAAAAAAAACTAGCTAGGTAGACTGTAGGTAAATAAATGTATAGAATCTGAGGACCATAGGAACGAAAAAAAAACTAGGCTGTAGGCAAATAAATATGGGAGAATCTGAGGAGCATAAGAACGAAAAAAAAAAACTAGGTAGACTGTATAGGTAATATAAAAAAAAAAATGTATGAAAAAAGGTACTGACAGGTTGAGAAAGGACGCAAGGTAATTACACTTGAAGACGAGAAGTACTGTACTATTATCCATTGATTGCTTGTAGGTTTGGTTAGGTAGGTAGGTAGAGT
>JACEEZ010010590.1:135000-140000 GCA_016584305.1 Chionoecetes opilio
AAAAAAAAAAAAAAAAAAAAAAAATCTAGGTGTATATATATATAGCTTGGAAATTTCGTCCCCTATAAAAGAAAAAAAAAAAAAAAAAAAAAAAAAAAGGCAGAAAGGAGGAAATAGGGAGGCAAGTCGTGAATAAATCGCAAAAGCCGAATAATGACGTTTGTCCTCCCCGAATACGAGGAGGTTGTTAGGGGTATGAAGTCAGTAATAGTATAATAAGTATTTGCATATTATGTAGTTATTATCATCACGCTATATCATTATTATTACTATTCTATTCATTATATTTACTATTATCATGTTTTTTTATAAAAGTTTATATTAATTATCAATTATTGATTTTCATTAACATAGTTCGTTTTCATTTGAATTGTGCTTGAGTCATATCGGATTTTTTTTCTTTCCTTGCTTGAGGATAGACGCTCTCTCTCTCTCTCTCCTCTCTCCTCTCTCTCTCTCTCTCTCTCGCTCTATCTCTCTCCTATCGCTCTCTCTTCTCTCTCCTCTCTCTCTCTCTCCTCTCTCTCAAACGGAGGAGTAGTCCCGAAGGACACAAGTAATAAAAATCCCGTTTTTGTTATCTCTCTCTCTCTCTCTCTCTCTCTCTCTCTCTCTCTCTCTCTGTCTCTCTCTCTCTCCTCTCTCTCGCTCTCTCTCTCTCTCTCTCTCTCTCTCTCTCTCTCCCTCTCATATGGCATATAAAGCCTCGACCTTCAGAGAGAGAGAGAATCGAGAGGAGAGAGAGGAGAAGAGAGAGGGAGATGAGAGAGAGAGAGAGGACTGAGAGAGGAAGAGAGAGAGATGGAGAGACGAGAGACGAGAAGAAGACGAGAGAGAGGAGAGAGAGAGAAGAGAGAGAGAGAGAGAGATTATGAGTAGAGAGGATGAAGGCATTTATAAGATTAGGAAGGAGTTAACAGGACTGTGGGGTGGGTGGGTGATGTGGTGGTGTGATGGTTGTGGTGGTGGGGTGGGTTGTGGGGTGGTGATGGTGGGTAGGTGGTGATGGTGGTGTTGGTGGTGGTGGTGGTGGGGTGGTGGTGGTGGTGGTGGTGGTGGTGGTGGTGGTGTAGTGGTGTGGTGGTGGTGGTGGTAGGTTTTTGATGGTGGTGGTGGTGGTGGTGGTGGTGTGTTGGTGGGTGTGGTGGTGGTATGGTTGGTGTTGTGGTGGTGGTGGTGGTTCGGATGTTGTGGTGGTGGTGGTGCGTGGGGTGGTGGTGCGGTGGTGTGGTGATGGGGTGGTGGTGGTAGTGGTGGTGGTGGTGGTGGTGGTGGGGTGGGGTGGTTGCAGTGGACGGGGAGGAGGAAATGAACATGGATTGGAATTTTCACGCGGACGACACTTGTCTGACCAACAATAATATAATAATAATAATAATAATAATAATAATATAATAATAATAATAATAATAAGAAGAAAATAAGAATAAGACTAGAATTAATGGTAATAATTAATAATAATAAGAAACAATGATAAAATATAATAATAGTACTTCGCTCTAAGGAATTTTTGCCATTGTTTCCTCTAATTACGGCATTATAAGTAAGAGTAAGGCGACTTTCTTAATTACTAAGTGATTATTTTGTATTAATAGAGGATTAGATTAGTGGCCCTAATTGGTAGAAGAGAGACGAGAGGAGAGAGAGAGAGAGAGAGAGGAAGAGAGAGAGACGAGAGAGATGAGAGAGAGAGAGAGAGAGCAGAGAGATGAGGAGAAGAGAGAGAGAGAGAGAGAGAGAGAGAGAGAGAGAGAGGAGAGAGAGAGAGATGAGGAGAGGGAGAGAGAGGAGAAGAGAGAGAGAGAGAGAGAGAGAGGAGAGAGAGAGAGAGAGTAGAGAGAGAGAGAGAGAGATGAGAGAGAGAGAGAGTCGAGAAGAGAGAGAGGAGAGAGAGAGAGATGATGAGGAGAGAGAGAGAGAGAGACGCGAGAGAGGAGAGAGAGAGGGAGAGAGAGAGAGAGAGGAGAGAGAGAGAGAGAGAGAGAGGAGAGGGAGGAGAGAGAGAGAGAGAGAGAGAGATGCAGAGAGAGAGAAGACGAGACAGAGAGAGAGAGAGAGAAGAGAGAGAGAGAGAGAGCGAGAGAGAGAGAGAGAGAAGAGGGAGAGAGAGAGAGAGGAGACAAGGAAGAGACGCTGAGAGACGAGAGAGAGAGGAGAGAGAGAGAGAGAAAAAAAAAAAATCACAACACACACATCATCTTCTCTTCCCCCTCCTCCTCCTCTCTCTCACCGAAGGAGGAAGGAGGAAGAGAGGAGGAGGAGGAGGAGGAGGGGAGGAGGAGGAGGAGAGAGGAGGGAGGAGGAGGCTGAGGAGGAGGAGGAGGAGGAGGCGGAGGAGGAGAAGAAGGGAAAGAGTGAAGACAAGTTTAAGTCTTGTTTTAAATGGAAGCACAGAGGGAGCTTAGACCTTGACCTGTCTTAAGGGGAGGGAGGGGGAGGGGGGGGAGGGGAGGGGGTTGTGGGCGGGTATCGATCCCTGGGTTGGAGGGTTTGAGGTGTATTGTCTGCTAAAATGACCTTCAGACGAGTGTTCTTCTGTGTTAGAGAGAGAGAGAGAGAAGAGAGTAGAAGAGGAGGAGAGAGAGAGAGAGAGAGAGAGAGAGAGAGAGAAGAGAGAGAGAGAGAGTACATAATGAGACAGACATAGTTTTTTGTTCAATAATTCGTTTCTCTTTACCTTTCTCCCGTCCAATCCTCTCTCTCTCTCTCTCTCTCTTCTTCTCTCGTCTCTCTCTCTCTCTATCTCTCTCTCTCTATCTCTCTCTCTTCTCTTCTCTCTCTCTCTCTCTCTCTCTTTATATCTCTTTGTCTGTCTATCTCTCTTGTGTCTTTCTTTCTCCTACCAATCAATATTTATTTGTGTGAAAGAAAATATATTTGTTTTCTTGGTAATTTAGTCATTTTCTTCTTAATTCATATTCGTTTTCATATCAAATTTTTAGTCTCTCTCTCTCTCCTTTCTCTCCTCTTACTCTCCTCTTCTTCTCTCTCTATCGCTCTTCTTCTCTCTTCTCTCTTCTCGCTCTCTCTCTATCTCTCTCTCCTCTCTTTCTCTCTCGGTATAAAATGTCTCGGTTTCTGTCGTGTCTACTGTCTCTGTCTCGTCTCTGTCTCTCCCTCTCATCTCTTCTCATCCCTCTCTCTCTCTCCATCTCTCTCTGCTCTCTCTCTCTCGCTCTCCTCTCTCTCTCTCTCTCTTCTCTCTCGAGTCTCTCTCTCTCTCTCTCTCTCTCTCTCTATCTATCTATCTATCTCCATAATTAATCCAGTAGTATATGAATTAAAATCTCGATATCATTACTCCTCCATAAAAAAGAAGGATGTAATTGTTGCGAAATAAAAATGATTCGATAACTTAAACGTGTACAAAAACGAGTATTTTAAAAACATCTCGCACACCGGATATCCTCTTCTTCGCATACATGAATGAATGAAAGGAAGAGAGATAACCTAAAGGATAAGGTAGATGACCAAATGAAGATTAATGGAACATTATTCAACTTATTATGATATAAAATAACTATACAGAAATAATATATATACAGAGAAATATATACATAAATATATATATATATATATAATATATATATATATATAAATATACATAAAAAATATACTCACTTATTCGTGTATGTATGTTCGTATGTATGTATACTTATGTTTGTGTATGTATGATGTGTGTGTATGTATGTTCATGTAGACGTATACAGTTTTTTGGGGTAATTTTGTTTCACTATTAACCTTATTAGATGACAACTTTTACGTACACACAGATAACATGTGTGTGTGTGTGTGTGTGTGTGTGTGGTTGTCTGTGTTGTGTGTGTGTGTGTGTGTGGGTGTGGGGGTGTGGGTGTTGTGTGTTGTGGTTGTGTGTGTGGGTGTGTGGGCCCCTGTGTGGTGGGTGTGTTGTGTGTTGTGCGTGTTGTAATAATTTCATCACCTCATCATGAAGAAAATGGGGCTGGGGGGGTCGGGAGGAGGGAGGAGGAGGAGGAGGAGGAGGAGCAGAGGAGGAGGACGAGGGAGGAGAGGGGAAGAAGGAGGAAGGAAGGAGAGGAAGTCATAGAATGTTCTTCGTGTATTTCTGCATTGTGTTTGTGTAGGGAAATTGTGTGTTTGTAAATGAGTGATGATGAGAGTTTGGGAGGATGAGGGGATTGTGGTGATTAGATAAAGATATAAGTGGAAATCTCTATCCTCTCTCTCCTCACTCTCTCTCCTCTCCTCTCTCCTCTCTCTCTCTCTCCTCTCTCTCTACTCTCTCTCTCTCTCCGCTCTCGACTCTGATCGGCTCTGGCTCTCGCTCTCTCTCTCTCCTCTCTTCTCTCTCTCTCTCTCTCTCTCTCTCTCTCTCTCTCTCTCTCTCTCTCTCTCTCTCTCTCTCTCTCTCTCTCTCTCTCTCTCTCTCATTAAGTCGCTGCATTCACTTCACAAAAGGAGAAATTTCAAGGAAGATCCAAATAAATAAGTTTCCTTAATTACCCTTATCAATATTTCATTCCTTCCTCTTCTCTTCCGTCCTTTCCCTCCTTATTTTCATTCCTTCCTTCTCTCATTCTTTCCTTCCTTCCCTCGATCCTCCCTTCTACGATCTCTAATGAAGGACAAAATAGTAGGGGCTTAAGACTGTACCATATGAGAGAGAGAGAGAGAGAGAGAGAGAGAGAGACGAGAGAGACGAGAGAGGGAGGAGTGAGAGGAGATGAGAGAGACGAGGAGAGAGAGAGAGAGAGAAGAGAGAGAGAGAGAGAGAGAGGAGGAGAGAGAGAGAGATGAGAGAGAGGAGACGAGAGGAGAGAGAGAGAGAGAGAGATGAGAGAGAGACGAGAGAGGAAGAGAGAGGACGAGAGAGAGATGAAGACGAGATGCGTGAGAGAGGAGAGAGAGAGGGAGATGAGAGAGAGGAGAGAGATGATGAGAGGATGAGAGACGGAGAGAGAGAGAGCATGAGACTGGAGAGAGAGAGAGATGAGAGAGGGACGAGGGAAGGAGAAACG
>JACEEZ010010590.1:147500-155000 GCA_016584305.1 Chionoecetes opilio
TAGTAGTAGTAGTAATAGTAGTAGTAGTAGTAGTAGTAGTAGTAGTAGTAGTAGTAGTAGTAGTAGTAGTAGTAGTAGTAGTAGTAGTTGTAGTAGTGTCAGTCGTAGTAGTTGTAGTAGTGTCAGTCGTAGTAGTAATCATTGTTCTTATTGTTGCTAAGAGTACACATATCTAACAAAAACAATAACAAAAAAAGAGTTATTCAAAACACCTAAACATCATACAACACAAGTACCAATTTTTCCTTCATTACAAACTAAGATACCGAGACAATCTATAATGCTTTCCAAGGTATACCTCTTCAGGGCGAGTGTCTGGGTGTGTATGACCTACTAGATACACCTTCGTAATACCGGGAGGGCAAGGCTGAATTATGCATCTAGAGGAGGGTAATGTTTTCTCGCTCAATACTCTGTGACATAACCTGCACCGCATTCCTGCCTGTGACGTGTGAGTGATGAACCTAAAAAAAAACCGATGATAACTGATGACCCTAATAATGTGTGATGATAACTGTAACGAGTGAGTGATGAATGAATCTAAAAAAATGATGATTAATGATGACCCTAATAATAATGTGTGATGGTTCCTAAAAGTGATGACTCCCAAAAAGTGAGGAACCTAAGTAACTGATGATTAATGATGACGCTAATAATGTATGTGACGGTTCCTATAAGTGATGACTCCAAAAAAGGGATGATTTTCGGACCGAAGACCTTTACGTGGTGACTTTTAAGTGATGATTATACAAATTGATGACCTAAAAGTGATGACTCTAAAAGAAGATGACCTACCTAAATAAGTAATGTTCTGAAAAATGATGACCCATAAACAGTATTGTTCTGAAAAGTGATGATCCATAAAAAGTAATGTTCTGAAAAGTGATGACCCATAAAAAGTAATGTTCTGAAAAGTGATGACCCATAAAAAGTAATGTTCTGAAAAGTGATGACCTATAAAAAGTAATGTTCTGAAAAGTGATGACCCATAAAAAGTAATGTTCTGAAAAGTGATGACCCATAAAAAGTAATTTTCTGAAAAGTGATGACCCATAAAAAATAATGTTCTGAAAAGTGATGACCTATAAAAAGTAATGTTCTGAAAAGTGATGACCCATAAAAAGTAATGTTCTGAAAAGTGATGACCCATAAAAAGTAATGTTCTGAAAAGTGATGACCCATAAAAAGAATGATGCCCTTAAAGTGATGACCTATTAAAAAGTAATAAAGTAAGAAGAAAAAAAGTCTTAATGGAAAAACGATAAAGGCATTAAACTAGACAAAAACTAAGGAAAAAACCTCTTAAGGAACAAACGCTAAAAACATTAATGTAAACAAAAAACAATAAAAAAAAACTCTTAATGGACAAACACTAACGTAAACAGAAAAATTAAAAAAAAAACTCTAAAAGAAACAAACAATTACACTGGGGAACAATTTGAAAAAAATAAATTGTTGAGTTAGATTTTTGAGCTTATTTAGACTAAAATTGGCATGCTGATTCCAAATCTGTAGTCAGTTTTTTTCTAGCACGTCAAGTTTTTTCTCCACAGCTTACCCTCCAGATAAGCAAAATTCCACTTGTGAGCTGTAAGTGTGTCCTTCTACACAATGGCAATTTGTTTGGCGCAGTCCCTATTGGGCATTCGGTCTGTCTTCGTGAAGAATATGGAGATGTAAAGAGAGTCATTGAGTTATTGCAATATGACAAACACAATTGGATCATCTGTGTTGACCTTAAAATGGTGTCCTTTCTTCTTGGTCAACAACGTGGATACACAAAGTATCCCTGCTTTCTCTGTATGTGGGATAGCAGAGCTCGAGAGAAGCATTGGGTTCAGACGAATTGGCCTCCGAGATCTGATCTTAAACCTGGAGATCCTAACATTGTACATGAGCCACTTGTTGACAGGAAGAAAATAATATTCCCACCTCTGCACATAAAACTAGGTCTCATGAAACAATTTGTAAAAGCATTGTCAACTGATGGCGACTGTTTGAAGTACATCATCTTGGCTCGACCTCGACTGTCAATTGAAAAAATCAAGGCCGGTGTGTTTGATGGTCCACAAATTCGACAGCTCATCAAAGATGAACATTTCAACGGTACTATGTCAGACCTTGAAAAGAATGCTTGGCTATCATTCAAAGACGTCGTCAAGAACTTTCTTGGAAATACACGTGCAAGTAATTACACAGAAATTGTTCAGAAACTATTGGAGAGCTACAAAGCGCTTGGTTGCAACATGAGTATTAAAGTACATTTTTTGCATAGCCATCTTGCCAACTTTCCGGAAAATCTTGGTGCTGCTAGCGACGAGCAAGGTGAACGATTTCACCAAGATTTTAAGGTTATGGAAGAACGTTACCAGGGTAGATGGGATGTGCATATGATGGCTGACTATTGTTGGAGCATCAAACGCGATAGTCCTCAAGTTGAACACTCCAGACAAAGCTACAAACGTAAATTTTTACCTTAACCTGCACACAATTATAGCCTTATCCTTTCTAAAAACATGATAATGTTAAATAAACATTTTATTCATGCCTATTTCTTTCATTTTTCATTGTATGTTAACATTTGCAACTTTTTATAAAATAAGCACTGTTACTGTTATGTACAGTATTTTTCATATTTTTTAAGAAAACGAAAATCCTACAGTTCAAAAACTTGACGTGATAGAGAAAAACTGAGATCAGTTTTGGATTCAGCACCCAAAAATTACTTAATAACAAGTGTCAGACCTAACTCAACAAAAATTTGTTCCCCAGTGTTATTAGTATCATAAGCCAAGGTAAAGTATAAGGTCAACAACCCGAGCCTGTGATCTCATTAATCAAGTACAAATATCGATTAGAGGGTTTATGTAGTTAGTCATTAATCAAGGAGCTTATAGCGTTACTAAGTACACATTCCAGGGAGGGTTTGGAAGCGCGTTAATACCCTGTTATGAGCGTCAAGGGCTCGTGGAATTACATACAAGATTATTAGAAAAAACAAAAGAATCCACTGAAACAAAAGACGATAAAAGGGAGGTTCTAATGCTGATGTGTGCTTATAAATATTTCTTAACCCCTTCACGCCCAGATCTTTCCTTTGCTATAAAATATTGTCTGTTGTCGAGCCATAAAATAACGAAAATTCACTGAATATACCAAATTAGTTAGTGGCCAAGGATACTAAACAGATCATATCGATAAAATATTGCTTAGATTCACTAAAAATCGTCTAATGGTGCCAAAATTACAATGGAAATTACGTTCTGGGTCTCAAGGGGTTAAGGGGTTTTAACCGTATTTAAAGAGAGTTAGAGGTTATAAAGTGATTAATCTATCTTTAGGAACAAAGGGTATGGCATTTATGGGACTTATAAATATTTCTTAAGGTGTTTCAACCCTATTTATGTAGAGTTTAGAGATTATGAAGTGATTAATTTATCTATAAGAACAAAGGGTATGGCATTTATGGGACTTATAAATATTTCTTAAGGTGTTTCAACCCTATTTATGTAGAGTTTAGAGATTATGAAGTGATTAATCTATCTATAAGAACAAAGGGTATGGCATTTATGGGACTTATAAATATTTCTTAAGGTGTTTCAACCCTATTTATGTAGCGTTTAGAGATTATGAAGTGATTAATCTATCTATAAGAACAAAGGGTATGGCATTTATGGGACTTATAAATATTTCTTAAGGTGTTTCAACCCTATTTATGTAGCGTTTAGAGATTATGAAGTGATTAATCTATCTATAAGAACCAAGGGTATGGCATTTATGGGACTTATAAATATTTCTTAAGGTGTTTCAACCCTATTTATGTAGCGTTTAGAGATTAAGAAGTGATTAATCTATCTATAAGAACAAAGGGTATGGCATTTATGGGACTTATAAATATTTCTTAAGGTGTTTCAACCCTATTTATGTAGCGTTTAGAGATTAAGAAGTGATTAATCTATCTATAAGAACAAAGGGTATGGCATTTATGGGACTTATAAATATTTCTTAAGGTGTTTCAACCCTATTTATGTAGCGTTTAGAGATTATGAAGTGATTAATCTATCTATAAGAACCAAGGGTATGGCATTTATGGGACTTATAAATATTTCTTAAGGTGTTTCAACCCTATTTATGTAGAGTTTAGAGATTATGAAGTGATTAATCTATCTATAAGAACCAAGGGTATGGCATTTATGGGACTTATAAATATTTCTTAAGGTGTTTCAACCCTATTTATGTAGAGTTTAGAGATTATGAAGTGATTAATCTATCTATAAGAACAAAGGGTATGGCATTTATGGGACTTATAAATATTTCTTAAGGTGTTTCAACCCTATTTATGTAGAGTTTAGAGATTATGAAGTGATTAATCTATCTATAAGAACCAAGGGTATACATAGCATATATATTGCACGGGACTTATCAATATTTCGTAAGGTGTTTTAGTTCTATCTAAGGAGAGCTCAGAGGTTATAAAGTGATGAATGTATTTAAAGAACAAAGGGTGTCGTTTTTATGGGTTAACGAACAGAAATGAAGTAGGAGACGTTTAGCGTGACGTGAAAAGCGTGATATTTATATATAAACCCACTCATACAGTTCTCCTAAACTCCTAAACAGGGTGAAGTCAAAAGCTTTTCGTCTCATCAACTATCCCTCTTTTGACAGACAGGCTTCAATCTTTCTATTTCCAGCGCAATGTTCCTTCTCTTGCTATCTTCTACCGTTATTTTCATGCTCACTGCTCTTCTGAACTTACTAACTACTTGCCTCCTCCCCTCCCGCTCCCTCCCCCCTCTACCGTTATTTTCATGCTCACTGCTCTTCTGAACTTACGAACTACTTGCCTCCTCCCCTCCCGCTCCCTCCCCCCTCTACCGTTATTTTCATGCTCACTGCTCTTCTGAACTTACTAACTACTTGCCTCCTCCCCTCCCGCTCCCTCCCCCCCTCTACCGTTATTTTCATGCTCACTGCTCTTCTGAACTTACGAACTACTTGCCTCCCCCCCTCCCCCTCCCCCCCCTACTCATTCTCATATTTTTTTAAGCGTGACGTTTATAGTATGTATAGAAAAGCGTGATCTATATGGACGTGTTGAAAGCTGTAACATTACGTAGAGGGAATAATTAATACCAGGGAACGAGACTGTGAGACAAATACCGGCTCGGAATCTGTAACGTGAATATAAAGGAAGTAAATAGCTCTCAATAGTAGATAACTGGTATTCATTAAAGTTATCGTAGCGTATAGGCAAGAAAGGGGCCTTAATAACAAGAAAATAACCTTAAGTGGTAGTCAACCGTTATTCATTAAAGTTATCGTAGCGTATAGGCAAGAGAATATGACCTTAATGACAAAAAATAACCTTAAGTGGCAGTCAACCGTTATTCATTAAAGTTATCGTAGCGTATAGGCAAGAGAATATGACCTTAATGACAAAAAATAACCTTAAGTGGCAGACAACCGTTATTCATTAAAGTTATCGTAGCGTATAGGCAAGAGAATATGACCTTAATGACAAAAAATAACCTTAAGTGGCAGTCAACCGTTATTCATTAAAGTTATCGTAGCGTATAGGCAAGAGAATATGACCTTAATGACAAAAAATAACCTTAAGTGGCAGACAACCGTTATTCATTAAAGTTATCATAGCGTATAGACAAGAAAGGGACCTTAATGACAAGAAAAATAACCTTAAGTGGCAGTCAACCGTTATTCATTAAAGTTATCGTAGCGCAGAGACAAGAGAATATGACCTTAATGACAAGAAAAATAACCTTAAGTGGCAGACAACCGTTATTCATTAAAGTTATCGTAGCACATAGGCAAGAGAATATGACCTTAATGACATGAAAAATAACCTTAAGTGGCAGACAACCGTTATTCATTAAAGTTATCGTAGCGCATAGGCAAGAGAATATGACCTTAATGACATGAAAAATAACCTTAAGTGGCAGACAACCGTTATTCATTAAAGTTATCGTAGCGCATAGGCAAGAGAATATGACCTTAATGACAAGAAAAATAACCTTAAGTGGCAGACAACCGTTATTCATTAAAGTTATCGTAGCGCATAGGCAAGAGAATATGACCTTAATGACAAAAAATAACCTTAAGTGGCAGACAACCGTTATTCATTAAAGTTATCGTAGCGCATAGGCAAGAGAATATGACCTTAATGACATGAAAAATAACCTTAAGTGGCAGACAACCGCTATTCATTAAAGTTATCGTAGCGCATAGGCAAGAGAATATGACCTTAATGACATGAAAAATAACCTTAAGTGGCAGTCAACCGTTATTCATTAAAGTTATCGTAGCGCAGAGACAAGAGAATATGACCTTAATGACAAGAAAAATAACCTTAAGTAGCAGACAACTGGTATTCATTAAAGTTAGCGCATTGGCAAGAAAATGGTTCAAATTGAAGTAACCTTAGCAGATTGAAATACTATAAGGTTACTGCTGCTAAGAATAAGTGAGGATCTTTATTATTTATAGGAAAGTTCAGGATTATCTATTTATTATTTGTGTATTTTGTATATTCAGAATTTTTCTCTTCTTTTTGGTGTTGACGAAATTATTGACCCATTTACATTTTTTTCTACTTCTCTATTTTCAACTTTTATAAAATGGGAAGGAACATTTGACCCATTTTTGTTTGACCCAACTTTCAAATAAAAGGTGATGTTTGCATCTCTGGCCCTTACCACGACGGTTCACCAGGAGAGAGACCCCCGGTTCCCTCACTTCTTGTTGCTGTGCTTTCGCATGTATAGGAGAGTGGCCGAAGCCGAGTTTGGCAGAAGCCCGAGTTTGGCCGAAGCCGATTTGGGGATCTTGGGAACACCCACGTGAGCAGATGTCCCCTGTAGCTACCCACCGTGGCAGGTTCCAGAGCACCACCCCCGGGAAGCGGGTTCACCAGTCCCGACTAACACCCGGTACCCAATCACTGCTGGGTGGACAGGGGCTTGGGTGTAAGGAGACAGCCCGTCTTTCTCCGCTCCGCCCGGGGATCGAACCCAGGATCTCTCGGTTGGGAGCCGAGCGTGCTAACCACTGCACTACGAAGTACCCGAGAGTAAATGCGCTTCTCTGGAGCCAGGTGAGTCAGGCGTCTCCCTCTGGCCATGGGAATATCCTTTCATTGATGTTGCTGTGCGCCGCTCTGCACCTGCCCGGCAGCATATATATGGCAGAAATATGTTTGTTATACCTACATTTCGAGTTTTTATTTTTATTTTTTATGAATCGAAATGTTCTGTTTGTATATATATTTATTTATTTATTGGAGTTGAGAACATTATTTACTGATTTACCACAAATAACTTATCATATCATTTTGCATCGTCATCATAACATTTTCATTTTTTTTCTTTCTTTCTTTTAGTTATGCATTGAAAGGTTCAAAATGTTCGTTATTAATTAGTGTTAACAATTATTCACTTACCCATAAATAAATGGACTGTTCTACATCATATACAAACATAACAG
>JACEEZ010010590.1:157500-187500 GCA_016584305.1 Chionoecetes opilio
TCTAATTAGTCATGTCTGCCTTCATCTAGGCAAGTACTGGGCTGAAAAAAAGGAAAAAAAGAGAACCCACCCTGCAGGAGCCTCGATCGCGGGCAGAATCACCCTGTCCTACAGGCTGCGGCACATGCCTAAAACACGGCCATGCCCCCCCCTGCTCACCCCACCCACAACACTCCGGTTATATCATTAACTGCAAGTGTATGCAAGCCCTGAGCCGCTGCCCATTGCCCCACTCAGCAAAACAGCCACCCCTCGCCTGGAGGTGGAGAGGGGAGGCGGATTGCCGGGGCAGATTTCCCTTTTCCCGGGAAGAGTATTCGCTTTCTCTAAACAGGGTCAGTTAGGTTCCTTTGGGTTGAGGATGGGGGATTTTCTCCAGGCATGGGGGGGAAATTTTGTGTGGGATTCAAAAGGGGGGGTATTTTGGGGAAAACTATGGTTTTTCGAACTACAGCACGTCTTCACTGGGAAAATTACATCTCAATGAAAATGGGAATACCTGGGGGCGGTGAAAGGCGGCGCGCGGAAACATCAAGGTTTTGCCCTGGCCAAAGGCAAACCCCCTACTAAACCTGGCTCCAAAGAACTGCTCTATCGGTACTCGTAGCAGGGGGTTCACCTGGGCTCCCAACCGAGGACCCCGGGTTCGATCCCCGGCGGAGCGGAGAAAAGGGCTGTTCCCCTTTACCCCAACCCCCCTGTCCACCCAGCATGTTGGGTCCCGGGTGTTAGTCGGGACGGGTAACCCGCTTCCCGGGGTGGTGCTCTGGAACCTGCCACGGGGGGTAGCTAGGGGGGACACTGCCCCGTGGGACCGTGGGTGTTCCCAAGACCCCCAAAACCCGGGCTTCGGCCAAATGGGTTGGGCCCAAAACTCGGGTTTTCTGCCAAACTCGGCTTCGGCCCTCTCCTATACATGCGAAAGCACGCAACAAGAATAGGGAACCGGGGGTCCTCTCCCTGGAAAAACCGTCGTGGTAAGGGCCAAGATGCAAACATCCCCTTTTTTATTTAAAAGTTGGGTCACAAAAAAAAAATGGGTTCCATTTTAAAAAGTAAAAAATAGAGAAGTAAAAAAAAAAAAAAACATGAAGAAGAACGTCCTTGTACGCTTTTAAAATAATCAAGAATATAATGTAATTTGAAGCTTTTTTGGGGCATGCTAACTTTAGTTGTGAGAAGAGATTGCTTTTAAATTTTTACACTCCTCGGGGAAAACTAGAGAAAGGGGCGAGAGAGGAGAGAGAGAGAGAGAAGAGAGAGAGAGAGAGGAGAAAGAGGGGAAGGGCGATCGATAGAAGTTTTTAAGCGGAAAAAGGGATACAAAAAAGGGAAAATGTGGGAAAAAAGTTTTTACGGCATAAACGCCGGAGGGACGCCCCGTCTGTCTCCAGTTATCATAGTAAATATTCAAGAAGAAATCAAAAATTTGACAATAGTGTTTTAATGTACTGTAACATTCAAATTCCCGGAAAAAAATTAAACTCTCTCTCTCTCCCTCCTCTCCTCTTTCTCTTCCTTTTCTCTCTCTCCCCTCTCCTCTCTTCTCCTCTCTCTCCCCTCTCCCCTCTCTGCGCATGTTAATTTCTGAGGTCTTTTTATCAACTGCATACAAAAGTGAAGTATTTTTGGTGTGTGAATAAAATCAGTGTACTTTACAAGCTGTACCTAATAACAGGGATGCATGCCCGGGGGAGCGTCCAAACAACAGGTAACTCCGCCCCTCCAGCTAGTCTGTTCTCTCGTCAATGCCTCTCCCACTGTGAGACCAAAACGAGAGAGATCCTCCCCTTTGCTTGTTGTCGCTGGGACTAAACAGATAAAAAACAGTACGCTTGTTTTCCTCACTTCGGGCGTCGCGTGTTGTTGTTTGGAATCTCCCGCCCCTGTGATGTGTCCCTTTCCCGGGGCCCAACCGAAATTTAAAATGTTGCCGCCCACTAATTTTTCCCTTTTTATATTATTGCCTTTATATCCGCTAAGCCGCTTGTTACCCGCGTTTAATTGTTATTATACTTAATTGATACAAATTTTGATACTTGCGAAATTTTTTTGGTGGTTACTTTGTCACGCGCTTTGTGTTGCCCGTTAATTTTAGGGGCATTTTTCTTTTTCTAATCGTTTTTGTTATCTTTATTGTAGTTGTAGGTTTGAGGTATTCCTATTCCAGCTGTCTACATTCAAAACTTGATGGCTTGAATTGATCTAACGGAAAATTTTTTTGGGGTGTTTGATGTAAATATAACACACACACACACACACACACACACACACGTGTTGTTCGCGTTAAGTGAATGAGAGTAGCCTTTCAATACATCAGTGAGAAAATGAAAAGGGAAAAACGATAGCATATGGTTCATAACACCAACGCTTAAATATACCCCAGGGGGCATATAGGTTTTTGAAGAAGAATGTTGATAGGATTGAGATGGTACAAAGATAGCCACAAATGGGTGCCACGTCTGAGACGCTGCACCTACGAAGAAGACTTGTTTAGACTGAACTTACCAACGCTAGTAGAGACGGGAAAAAGAAGTGCTGCAAAAATGTGTTCAGAGAATATTATTGACTAAGGATAAACACACCATGAAGCTCTCGAGTCATCTTCAGGAGGATGCAGCAAGACATCAAAAACAGACAAAAAGAAAAACACAGGTGCAAGGAAATAGTTCTGCAGCCCGAGCAATGCGTAGATCAGGGGAATATGTAGCCCGAAAGTTTTGTGTTTTAAAAGACAAATAGGACCCAAATATTCAGAGGGGAAATCAATGAGCTTGTCTCAATCCTGTAAAAACATAATTAGGAACATCCACCCATCTACACACACTCACAGATGACCAGGCCCCTTTTCCAGTCAGGAGGAACGAAACATTGGCTAGCACAAATACAATATCGCTTGTAATTAGTCTATCTACCTCCATCTCGGCAAGTTACTGGACTAAAGAAAGAAAAAACAACAAAACCCGCCTGTTGGAGCCTCGATTGTGGGCAGAAGCAGCACCTCGCCAGGAGGTGGAGATTGGGGGCAGGAGTTGCCGGGCAGGTGCAGAGCGGCACACAGCAACATCAATGAAGGATATTCCCATGGCCAGAGGGAGACCCCTGACTCACCTGTCTCCAGAGAAGCGCACTTACTCTCGGGTACTCTGTAGTGCAGTGGTTAGCACGCTCGGCTCCCAACCCAGAGATCCCGGTTCGGGTCCCCGGGCGGAGCGGAGAAAGACGGCTGTCTCCTTACACCCAAGCCTCTGTCCACCCAGCAGTTATTGGGTACCGGGTGTTATCGGGACTGGTGAACCCGCTTCCGGGGTGGTGCTCTGGAACCCGCACGGTGGGTAGCTACAGGGGACATCTGCACACGTGGGACCGTGGGTGTTCCCAAGATCCCCAAAAACCCCTTCGGCCCAAAATCGGGCTTCTGCCAAACTCGGCTTCGGCCACTCTCCTATACATCGAAGCACTGCAACAAGAAGTGAGGGAACCGGGGGTCTCTCTCCTGGTGAACCGTCGTGGTAAGGGCCAGAGCTGCACATCACCTTTTATTTGAAAGTTGGGTCACAAAACAAAAATGGGTCAATGTTTCCATTTTATAAAAGTTGAAAATAGGGAAGTAAAAAAAAAAAAAAAAACTGAAGAAGAAACAGTCCTTTTGGACCTTTTCGTTCATGTTGGAAAATATCAAAGAATTAATAAAGTAAGTTGGGGACAGCTATATTTATGGCATGCGTAATTTAGTTATGAAAAAAAAAGAGATTGCTATTAAATTTACACTCATCGAGAGACTAGGGGTAAGGGGCGAGAGAGAGAGAGAGAGTAAGAGAGGAAGGGCGATCTGATAGAAGTTTTTAAGCGGATAAGGGAACAATAAAGAGATGTAGGAAAAGTTTTTACGGCTAGTAATCGCCGGAGGGAGCGCCGCGTCTGTCAGTCACAGTTATCATAGTAAATATTCAAGAAGAAATCAATAAATGTTGACAATATGTGTTTCAATGTACTGTAACTATTCCGAATTCCGGAAAAGAATTAATCTCTCTCTCTCTCTCTCTCTCTCTCTCTCTCTCTCTGCGACATGTCTGAATTAACTGAGGGTCTTTTTTTCATGTTGTCATACAAACGTGAAGTATTTGTTGGTGTGTGAATAAAGTCAGTGTACTTTAGCAAGCTGTACACTAATAAGCAGGTAGTGCAGTGCCAGGGCGAGCTTCCAAACTAACAGGTAAGCTCCGCCATCTCCAGGCTGAGTCTGTTCTCTCGGCAATGCCATCTCCACACTGTGAGACCAAAGCCGAGAGAGATCCTCCCTTAGCCTTGTGTCAGACATGGCACTAAACAGATAAGAAACAGTGACGCTTGTTGCACTCACTTCGGAGCGTCGCGTGTTGTTGTCTTGGAATCTCCCGCCACTGTGATGTGTCGTCCTGCCAACCGAATTAACATGTGTAGCCAGCCACTAATTTCCTTTGTATATTATTGCCTTTATATCCGCTAAGCCGCTTGTGACCGCGCGTTTAATTGTTACTTATACTTAATTGATACAAGTTTTGATACTTATGAATTGTTTTGTGGTTATCTTTGTCACGCGCTTTGTGTTGCCCGTAAATTTGAGGGTCATTTTTTCTTGTTCTAATCGTTTTTGTTATCATTATTATTATTGTAGTTGTAGGTTTGAGGTATTCCTATTCCAGCTGTCTACATTCTAAACTTGATGGCTTGAATTGATCTAACGGAAAATATTTTGGTGTTTGATGTAAATATAACACACACACACACACACACACACACACACACACACACACACACATGTTGTTCGCGTTAAGTGAATGAGAGTAGCCTTTCAATACATCAGTGAGAAAATGATAAGGAAAACGATAGCATATGGTTCATAACACCAACGCTTGAATATACCGCAGTGGCATATAGGTATTTGAAGAAGCATGTTGATAGGATTGAGATGGTACAAAGAGTAGCCACAAGATGGGTGCCACGTCTGAGACGTTGCACCTACGAAGAAAGACTTGATAGACTGAACTTACCAACGCTAGTAGAGACGGGAAAAAGAAGTGCTGCATAAATGTGTACAGAGAATATTATTGACTAAGGATAAACACACCATGAAGCTCCTCGAGTCATCTTCAGGAGGATGCAGCAAGACATCATAACAGACAAAAAGAAGAACACAGGTGCGAGGAAATAGTTCTGCAGCCCGAGCAATGCGTAGATCAGGGGAATATATAGCCGAAAGTTTTGTGTTTTACAGACAAATAGGATCAAATATTCAGACGAGATTCAATGAGCTTGTCTCAATCCTGTAAAAACACAATTAGGAACATCCACACATCTACACACTCACAGATGACCAGGCCCCTTTTCCAGTCAGGAGGAACGAAACATTGGCTAGCACAAATACAATATCGCTTCTAATTAGTCATATCTGCCTCCATCTCGGCAAGTACTGGACTAAAGAAAGGAAAAAAACAACAACAGCCTGTTGGAGCCTCGATTGCGGGCAGAAGCAGCAGCCTCGCCAGGAGGTGGAGATTGGAGGCAGGAGTTGCCGGGCAGGTGCAGAGCGGCACACAGCAACATCAATGAAAGGATATTCCCATGGCCAGAGGGAGATCCCTGACTCACCTGGCTCCAGAGAAGCGCATTTACTTTCGGGTACTTCGTAGTGCAGTGGTTAGCACGCTCGGCTCCCAACCGAGAGATCCTGGGTTCGATCCCCGGGCGGAGCGGAGAAAGACGGGCTGTCTCCTTACACCCAAGCCCCTGTCCACCCAGCAGTGATTGGGTACCGGGTGTTAGTCGGGACTGGTGAACCCGCTTCCCGGGGGTGGTGCTCTGGAACCTGCCACGGTGGGTAGCTACAGGGGACATCTGCTCACGTGGGACCGTGGGTGTTCCCAAGATCCCCAAACCGGCTTCGGCCAAACTCGGCTTCGGCCAAACTCGGGCTTCTGCCAAACTCGGCTTCGGCCACTCTCCTATACATGCGAAAGCACTGCAACAAGAAGTGAGGGAACCGGGGGTCTCTCTCCTGGTGAACCGTCGTGGTAAGGGCCAGAGATGCAAACATTACCTTTTATTTGAAAGTTGGAGTTTTTAAGCGGATAAAGGGATACAATAAAGGAGATGTAGGAAAAGTTTTTACGGCTAGTAATCGCCGGAGGGAGCGCCGCGTCTGTCAGTCACAGTTATCATAGTAAATATTCAAGAAGAAATCAATAAATGTTGACAATATGTGTTTCAATGTACTGTAACTATTCCGAATTCCGGAAAAGAATGAATCTCTCTCTCTCTCTGCGACAAACTGAGGGTCTTTTTTTCATGCTGTCATACAAACGTGAAGTATTTGTTGGTGTGTGAGTAAAGTCAGTGTAGTACATTAGCAAGCTGTACACTAATAAGCAGGTAGTGCAGTGCCAGGGCGAGCTTCCAAACTAACAGGTAAGCTCCGCCATCTCCAGGCTGAGTCTGTTCTCTCGTCAATGCCATCTCCACACTGTGAGACCAAAGCCGAGAGAGATCCTCCCTTAGCCTTGTGTCAGACATGGCACTAAACAGATAAGAAACAGTAACGCTTGTTGCCCTTACTTCGGAGCGTCGCGTGTTGTTGTCTTGGAATCTCCCGCCACTGTGATGTGTCGTCCTGCCAACCGAATTAACATGTGTAGCCTGTCACTAATTTCCTTTGTATATTATTGCCTTTATATCCGCTAAGCCGCTTGTTACCGCGCGTTTAATTGTTACTTATACTTAATTGATACAAGTTTTGATACTTATGAATTGTTTTGTGGTTATCTTTGTCACGCGCTTTGTGTTGCCCGTTAATTTGAGGGACATTTTTTCTTGTTCTAATCGTTTTTGTTATCATTATCATTATTGTAGTTGCAGGTTTGAGGTATTCCTATTCCAGCTGTCTACATTCTAAACTTGATGGCTTGAATTGATCTAACGGAAAATATTTTGGTGTTTGATGTAAATATAACACACACACACACACACACACACACACACATGTTGTTCGCGTTAAGTGAATGAGAGTAGCCTTTCGATACATCAGTGAGAAAATGATAAGGAAAACGATAGTATATGGTTCATAACACCAACGCTTGAATATACCGTAGTGGCATATAGGTATTTGAAGAAGCATGTTGATAGGATTGAGATGGTACAAAGAGTAGCCACAAGATGGGTGCCAAGCCTGAGACGTTGCACCTACGAAGAAAGATTTGATAGACTGAACTTACCAACGCTAGTAGAGACGGGAAAAAGAAGTGCTGCATAAATGTGTTCAGAGAATATTATTGACTAAGGATAAACACACCATGAAGCTCCTCGAGTCATCTTCAGGAGGATGCAGCAAGAAATCATAACAGACAAAAAGAAGAACACAGGTGCGAGGAAATAGTTCTGCAGCCCGAGCAATGCGTAGATCAGTGGAATATGTAGCCGAAAGTTTTGTGTTTTACAGACAAATAGGATCAAATACTCAGACGGGATTCAATGAGCTTGTCTCAATCCTGTAAAAACATAATTAGGAACATCTATCCATCTACACACTCACAGATGGCCAGGCCCCTTTTCCAGTCAGGAGGAACGAAACATTGGCTAGCACAAATACAATATCGCTTGTAATTAGTCATATCTGCCTCCGTCTCGGCAAGTACTGGACTAAAGAAAGGAAAAAAACAACAACAGCCTGTTGGAGCCTCGATTGCGGGCAGAAGCAGCAGCCTCGCCAGGAGGTGGAGATTGGAGGCAGGAGTTGCCGGGCAGGTGCAGAGCGGCACACAGCAATATCAATGAAAGGATATTCCCATGGCCAGAGGGAGATCCCTGACTCACCTGGCTCCAGAGAAGCGCACTTACTCTCGGGTACTCTGTAGTGCAGTGGTTAGCACGCTCGGCTCCCAACCGAGAGATCCTGGGTTCGATCCCCGGGCGGAGCGGAGAAAGACGGGCTGTCTCCTTACACCCAAGCCTCTGTCCACCCAGCAGTGATTGGGTACCGGGTGTTAGTCGGGACTGGTGAACCCGCTTCCCGGGGGTGGTGCTCTGGAACCTGCCACGGTGGGTAGCTACAGGGGACATCTGCACACGTGGGACCGTGGGTGTTCCCAAGATCCCCAAACCGGCTTCGGCCAAACTCGGCTTCGGCCAAACTCGGGCTTCTGCCAAACTCGGCTTCGGCCACTCTCCTATACATGCGAAAGCACTGCAACAAGAAGTGAGGGAACCGGGGGTCTCTCTCCTGGTGAACCGTCGTGGTAAGGGCCAGAGATGCAAACATCACCTTTTATTTGAAAGTTGGGTCACAAAACAAAAATGGGTCCAATGTTCCCATTTTATAAAAGTTGAAAATAAAGAAGTAAAAAAAACAAAAAAAACATGAAGAAGAAACAGTCCTTGTTACGCATGTTGGAAAATAATCAAAGAATTACTAATGTAAGTTGGTGACAGGTATATTCATGGCATGCGTAACTTTAGTTATGAGAAGAGATGGCTATTAAATTTACACTCACTCGAGAGACGTAGAGTAAGGGGCGAGAGAGAGAGAGAGAGAGAGAGAGTAAGAGAGGAAGGGGCGATCTGATAGAAGTTTTTAAGCGGATAAAGGGATACAATAAAGGAGATGTAGGAAAAGTTTTTACGGCTAGTAATCGCCGGAGGGAGCGCCGCGTCTGTCAGTCACAGTTATCATAGTAAATATTCAAGAAGAAATCAATAAATGTTGACAATATGTGTTTCAATGTACTGTAACTATTCCGAATTCCGGAAAAGAATTAATCTCTCTCTCTCTCTCTCTCTCTCTCTCTCTCTCTCTCTCTCTCTCTCTCTCTCTCTCTCTCTCTCTCTGCGACATGTCTGAATTAACTGAGGGTCTTTTTTTCATGCTGTCATACAAACGTGAAGTATTTGTTGGTGTGTGAATAAAGTCAGTCTACTTTAGCAAGCTGTACACTAATAAGCAGGTAGTGCAGTGCCAGGGCGAGCTTCCAAACTAACAGGTAAGCTCCGCCATCTGGCTGAGTCTGTTCTCTCGTCAATGCCATCACCACACTGTGAGACCAAAGCCGAGAGAGATCCTCCCTTAGCCTTGTGTCAGACATGGCACTAAACAGATAAGAAACAGTGACGCTTGTTGCACTCACTTCGGAGCGTCGCGTGTTGTTGTCTTGGAATCTCCCGCCACTGTGATGTGTCGTCCTGCCAACCGAATTAACATGTGTAGCCAGCCACTAATTTCCTTTGTATATTATTGCCTTTATATCCGCTAAGCCGCTTGTTACCGCGCGTTTAATTGTTACTTATACTTAATTGATACAAATTTTGATATTTGTGAATTGTTTTGTGGTTATCTTTGTCACGCGCTTTGTGTTGCCCGTAAATTTGAGGGACATTTTTTCTTGTTCTAATCGTTTTTGTTATCATTATTGTAGTTGTAGGTTTGAGGTATTCCTATTCCAGCTGTCTACATTCTAAACTTGATGGCTTGAATTGATCTGACGGAAAATATTTTGGTGTTTGATGTAAATATAACACACACACACACACACACACACACACACACACACACACACACACACACACACACACACACACGCACATGTTGTTCGCGTTAAGTGAATGAGATTAGCCTTTCGATACATCAGTGAGAAAATGATAAGGAAAACGATAGCATATGGTTCATAACACCAACGCTTGAATATACCGCAGTGGCATATAGGTATTTGAAGAAGCATGTTGATAGGATTGAGATGGTACAAAGAGTAGCCACAAGATGGGTGCCACGTCTGAGACGTTGCACCTACGAAGAAAGACTTGATAGACTGAACTTACCAACGCTAGTAGAGACGGGAAAAAGAAGTGCTGCATAAATGTGTTCAGAGAATATTATTGACTAAGGATAAACACACCATGAAGCTCCTCGAGTCATCTTCAGGAGGATGCAGCAAGAAATCATAACAGACAAAAAGAAGAACACAGGTGCGAGGAAATAGTTCTGCAGCCCGAGCAATGCGTAGATCAGTGGAATATGTAGCCGAAAGTTTTGTGTTTTACAGACAAATAGGATCAAATATTCAGACGGGATTCAATGAGTTTGTCTCAATTCTGTAAAAACATAATTAGGAACATCCACCCATCTACACACTCACAGATGACCAGGCCCCTTTTGCAGTCAGGAGGAACGAAACATTGGCTAGCACAAATACAATATCGCTTCTAATTAGTCATATCTGCCTCCATCTCGGCAAGTACTGGACTAAAGAAAGGAAAAAAACAACAACAGCCTGTTGGAGCCTCGATTGTGGGCAGAAGCAGCAGCCTCGCCAGGAGGTGGAGATTGGAGGCAGGAGTTGCCGGGCAGGTGCAGAGCGGCACACAGCAACATCAATGAAAGGATATTCCCATGGCCAGAGGGAGATCCCTGACTCACCTGTCTCCAGAGAAGCGCACTTACTCTCGGGTACTCTGTAGTGCAGTGGTTAGCACGCTCGGCTCCCAACCGAGAGATCCTGGGTTCGATCCCCGGGCGGAGCGGAGAAAGACGGGCTGTCTCCTTACACCCAAGCCCCTGTCCACCCAGCAGTGATTGGGTACCGGGTGTTAGTCGGGACTGGTGAACCCGCTTCCCGGGGGTGGTGCTCTGGAACCTGCCACGGTGGGTAGCTACAGGGGACATCTGCACACGTGGGACCGTGGGTGTTCCCAAGATCCCCAAACCGGCTTCGGCCAAACTCGGGCTTCTGCCAAACTCGGCTTCGGCCACTCTCCTATACATGCGAAAGCACTGCAACAAGAAGTGAGGGAACCGGGGGTCTCTCTCCTGGTGAACCGTCGTGGTAAGGGCCAGAGCTGCACATCACCTTTTATTTGAAAGTTGGGTCACAAAACAAAAAATGGGTCAATGTTCCCATTTTATACAAGTTGAAAATAGAGAAGTAAAAAAACAAAAAAAACATGAAGAAGAAACAGTCCTTGTTACGCGTGTTGGAAAATAATCAAAGAAATAATAATGTAAGTTGGTGACAGCTATATTCATGGCATGCGTAACTTTAGTTATGAGAAGAGATTGCTATTAAATTTACACTCACTCGAGAGACGTAGAGTAAGGGGCGAGAGGAGAGAGAGTAAGAGAGGAAGGGGCGATCTGATAGAAGTTTTTAAGCGGATAAAGGGATACAATAAAGGAGATGTAGGAAAAGTTTTTACGGCTAGTAATCGCCGGAGGGAGCGCCGCGTCTGTCAGTCACAGTTATCATAGTAAATATTCAAGAAGAAATCAATAAATGTTGACAATATGTGTTTCAATGTACTGTAACTATTCCGAATTCCGGAAAAGAATTAATCTCTCTCTCTCTCTCTCTCTCTCTCTCTCTCTCTCTCTGCGACATGTCTGAATTAACTGAGGGTCTTTTTTTCATGCTGTCATACAAACGTGAAGTATTTGTTGGTGTGTGAATAAAGTCAGTGTACTTTAGCAAGCTGTACACTAATAAGCAGGTAGTGCAGTGCCAGGGCGAGCTTCCAAACTAACAGGTAAGCTCCGCCATCTCCAGGCTGAGTCTGTTCTCTCGTCAATGCCATCTCCACACAGTGAGACCAAAGCCGAGAGAGATCCTCCCTTAGCCTTGTGTCAGACATGGCACTAAACAGATAAGAAACAGTGACGCTTGTTGCCCTTACTTCGGAGCGTCGCGTGTTGTTGTCTTGGAATCTCCCGCCACTGTGATGTGTCGTCCTGCCAACCGAATTAACATGTGTAGCCAGCCACTAATTTCCTTTGTATATTATTGCCTTTATATCCGCTAAGCCGCTTGTTACCGCGCGTTTAATTGTTACTTATACTTAATTTATACAAATTTAGATACTTATGAATTGTTTTGTGGTTATCTTTGTCACGCGCTTTGTGTTGCCCGTAAATTTGAGGGACATTTTTTCTTGTTCTAATCGTTTTTGTTATCATTATTATTATTGTAGTTGTAGGTTTGAGGTATTCCTATTCCAGCTGTCTACATTCTAAACTTGATGGCTTGAATTGATCTAACGGAAAATATTTTGGTGTTTGATGTAAATATAACACACACACACACACACACACACACATGTTGTTCGCGTTAAGTGAATGAGAGTAGCCTTTCAATACATCAGTGAGAAAATGATAAGGAAAACGATAGCATATGGTTCATAACACCAACGCTTGAATATACCGTAGTGGCATATAGGTTTTTTGAAGAAGCATGTTGATAGGATTGAGATGGTACAAAGAGTAGCCATAAGATGGGTGCCCAAGTCTGAGACGTTGCACCTACGAAGAAAGACTTGATAGACTGAACTTACCAACGCTTAGAGAGGGAAAAAAAGAATTGTGCCTAAAGGTTTTTCAGAAAAATTATTGATAAGGAAAAACACCCATGAAGCCCTCGATTCATCTTCAGGAGAGCAGCAAAAAATCAAACAAAAAAAAGAAAACACAGGGCGAGGAAATATTTGCACCCGAGCAATGCGTGTTTCAGTGGAATATGTACCCAAAGTTTTGTGTTTTACAGACAATGGATCAAAAACTCGCGGGATTTAATGAGTTTGTCCAATCCCCTTTAAAAAAAAAATAGGAACATCCCCCATCTCACACCCAAAAATGACCAGCCCCTTTTCCCGTCAGGAGGAAGAAAAAATTTGGGTTGCACAAATCAAAAGCTTCAATTAGTCATATCTGCCCCCATCTCGGGAAGTCTGGACTAAAAAAGGAAAAAACAACAACAGGTTGGAGCCCGATTGCGGGCAGAAGCAAACACCCCGCCAGGAGGGGGAGAGTGGGGGAAAGGTTGCCGGGCAGGTGCAGAGCGGCACACAGCAACATCAATGAAAGGATATTCCCATGGCCAGAGGGAGATCCCTGACTCACCTGTCTCCAGAGAAGCGCACTTACTCTCGGGTACTCTGTAGTGCAGTGGTTAGCACGCTCGGCTCCCAACCGAGAGATCCTGGGTTCGATCCCCGGGCGGAGCGGAGAAAGACGGGCTGTCTCCTTACACCCAAGCCCCTGTCCACCCAGCAGTGATTGGGTACCGGGTGTTAGTCGGGATTGGTGAACCCGCTTCCTGGGGGTGGTGCTCTGGAACCTGCCACGGTGGGTAGCTACAGGGGACATCTGCTCAAGTGGGACCGTGGGTGTTCCCAAGATCCCCAAACCGGCTTCGGCCAAACTCGGCTTCGGCCAAACTCGGGCTTCTGCCAAACTCGGCTTCGGCCACTCTCCTATACATGCGAAAGCACTGCAACAAGAAGTGAGGGAACCGGGGGTCTCTCTCCTGGTGAACCGTCGTGGTAAGGGCCAGAGCTGCACATCACCTTTTATTTGAAAGTTGGGTCACAAAACAAAAAATGGGTCAATGTTCCCATTTTATTATACAAGTTGAAAATAGAGAAGTAAAAAAACAAAAAAAACATGAAGAAGAAACAGTCCTTGTTACGCGTGTTGGAAAATAATCAAAGACTTAATAATGTAAGTTGGTGACAGCCATATTCATGGCATGCGTAACTTCAGTTATGAGAAGAGATTGCTATTAAATTTACACTCACTCGAGAGACGTAGAGTAAGGGGCGAGAGAGAGAGAGAGAGGAAGGGGCGATCTGATAGAAGTTTTTAAGCGGATAAAGGGATACAATAAAGGAGATGTAGGAAAAGTTTTTACGGCTAGGAATCGCCGGAGGGAGCGCCGCGTCTGTCAGTCACAGTTATCATAGTAAATATTCAAGAAGAAATCAATAAATGTTGACAATATGTGTTTCAATGTACTGTAACTATTCCGAATTCCGGAAAAGAATTAATCTCTCTCTCTCTCTCTCTCTCTCTCTCTCTCTCTGCGACATGTCCGAATTAACTGAGGGTCTTTTTATCATGCTGTCATACAAACGTGAAGTATTTGTTGGTGTGTGAATAAAGTCAGTGTACTTTAACAAGCTGTACACTAATAAGCAGGTAGTGCAGTGCCAGGGCGAGCTTCCAAACTAACAGGTAAGCTCCGCCATCTCCAGGCTGAGTCTGTTCTCTCGTCAATGCCATCTCCACACTGTGAGACCAAAGCCGAGAGAGATCCTCCCTTAGCCTTGTGTCAGACATGGCACAAAACAGATAAGAAACAGTGACGCTTGTTGCACTCACTTCGGAGCGTCGCGTGTTGTTGTCTTGGAATCTCCCGCCACTGTGATGTGTCGTCCTGCCAACCGAATTAACATGTGTAGCCAGCCACTAATTTCCTTTGTATATTATTGCCCTTATATCCACTAAGCCGCTTGTTACCGCGCGTTTAATTGTTACTTATACTTAATTGATACAAATTTTGATACTTGTGAATTGTTTTGTGGTTATCTTTGTCACGCGCTTTGTGTTGCCCGTTAATTTGCGGGACATTTTTTCTTGTTCTAATCGTTTTTGTTATCATTATCATTATTGTAGTTGTAGGTTTGAGGTATCAGTGGAATATGTAGCCGAAAGTTTTGTTTTTTACAGACAAATAGGATCAAATACTCAGACGGGATTCAATGACCACTTGACCAGGCTCCTTTTGCAGTCAGGAGGAACGAAACATTGGCTAGCAAAAATACAATATCGCTTCTAATTAGTCATATCTGCCTCCATCTCGGTAAGTACTGGGATTAAGAAAGTAAAAAAAAAAAAAACAATCTGTTGGAGCCTCGATCGCGGGCAGAAGCAGCAGCCACGCCAGGAGGTGGAGATTGGAGGCATGAGTTGCCGGGCAGGCGCAGAGCGGCGCGCGGAAACATCAATGAAAGGATATTCCCATGGTCAGAGGGAGACCCCTGACTCACCTGGCAGCAGAGAAGCGTGTCTTCTTTCGGGTACTCTGTAGTGCAGTGGTTAGCACGCTCGGCTCCCAACCGAGAGATCCCGGGTTCGATCCCCGGGCGGAGCGGAGAAAGACGGGCTGTCTCCTTACACCCAAGCCCCTGTCCACCCAGCAGTGATTGGGTACCGGGTGTTAGTCGGGATTGGTGAACCCGCTTCCCGGGGGTGATGCTCTGGAACCTGCCACGGTGGTTAGCTACAGGGGACATCTGCTCACGTGGGTGTTCCCAAGATCCCCAAACTCGGCTTCGGCCAAACTCGGCTTCGGCCACACTGAACAGGCGTACATACGCCGCCATGCCCTAACCTACATGCGAAAGCACAGCGACAAGAAGTGAGGGAACCGGGGGTCTCTCTCCTGGTGAGCCGTCGTGGTAAGGGCCAGAGATCAAAACATCACTTTATAAAAAAAAATTGCCTATATATATAATATATATATATATATATATAATATATATATATATATATATATAATATATAATATATTGATACTTATTTGTATTATATTGCAAAATATTACATAGAATATATAGATAAATATTATCAACTAATCCAACTGTACATATTCTATATCTATATATTGATCGAATTCTGAACGTTTTACTTTAGCTCAACTAATTAGATATAAATATCATATATATATATATAATTACGTTGTATATATATTATATATATTATAATATATATAGTATATATATATATATATATAATATATATATATATATATATATATTATATTATATAATATATATAAATATATATAATTATAATTAATCAATACTATATACTATATATATATATATATATATATATATATATATATATATATATATATATATATAATATATATATATATATATATATATATATATATATATATTATCACACACATAATATATATATATATATATATATATATATATTATATATATATATATATATATATTATATATACATATTATATGCATATTATATATCTAATTAGGTTGTAGCTAAAAAGTAAAAACGTTCAGAATTACAGATACAATATATAGATATAGAATATTGTACAGTTGGATCTAGTTGGATAGAATTATTTAATCTATATATTCTATGTAACTATTTTGCGAATATAATACAAATAAGGTCATTCAAATACAATACAATGCATACATAGTATCTACTATGTATGTCATTGTATGACATATTATAATACGGTATTCATGGTATACATAGTATTATATATAGTAGATAGCAGTCAAAGCCTGACTCACCAGCTGAGCATACCCAATCCGTGGTTCGGAATCCACGCTAAGCCGTAGGTCCCTCCGCTGTACGGAGTACTATTTCGCCTTTCAACTCCTTTAATAAATGTAAAAAAACACTTTTGACCTTCGACTTCCTTCGCTCATTTTTCATTAAATTGACATTCGAAACCGGGAGGCGGCCTTGCTTGCGGTTGTGGGCGCGTCCATGGCATGTGATCAAGACACAGACAGAAAAAAGAAAGAAAAAGT
Organism: Chionoecetes opilio; assembly: GCA_016584305.1. Lineage (NCBI taxonomy): Eukaryota > Metazoa > Arthropoda > Malacostraca > Decapoda > Majidae > Chionoecetes > Chionoecetes opilio. Next base: position 173,872 of record JACEEZ010010590.1, read on the forward strand.
CAAGAGAAACAAGACAGAGGAGGGCCACCATAGCCAAAGCCGTCTGTATTACATACAGACGGCTTTGCCATAGCCCACGGAGGTAGCCAGCCCTCCATATCCACTACTGACTGACTGAGCATACCCAACCACGTGTACGCCCGCGCCCAGGACACAACCCACACCCTAACTTACGCTTCACAACAATAGGGCAAACCGCGGTAAAGCGGATTCAAGCTGGAAAAGCGTAGATTTAAAAAAGGAAATACGGAGAAACTGGTTCACAAATAGGGTGGTGAATGATTGGAATGGACTCAGTCGTCAGGTAGTCAATGCGGAGTCTATAGGGGTCTTTAAAAGGAGTCTGGATAAATTCATGGATAGGGAAGAGAGGTGGATGTAGGTAGAGTTAAGTAACAGGAACTACCTCGTGTAGGTCTCGCGGCCTCTTGTAGCTTCCTTATTTTCTTATGTTCTTATGTAAAGCACCAACATGTGGATGCCCGGTACTTACCCTGCACACCGACGCCGTGACCTCCGAGCGGTGGTGACGCCTTGCAGCCTTGGTGACCCACAAGCGGCACCAAGCAGGGGAGGCCGCCCACCAACAGCAGCGAGGCGACTCCAGGCCGCCCACAACACCATTAACACTCACTCGTCACCACAGAACCGTAATGCTGGTGATGATATCTTGTCACCACAAACACTGAACATCCCTTAACCACCAGATGACGTAAAAATGTAAGATCCTCGGCTGAATGGTATTATGATGAGTTAGTTATCCATGCTGCGTTGCTCTCTCTCCGCCAGCGGCCATATTAACACTCACCCATCAGATTAGTTACGTAGAGTAAAAATAATAATAATAATAATAATAATAATAATAATAATAATAATAATAATAATAATAATAATAATAATAATAATAATAATAATAATAATAATAATGATAATAATAGTAATAATGATAGAAAAAAATAAAGAGTCTGTGGAGATAGTGAAATCTGGCAAGACGTCACCGCAGAGTGTTTCAGCCACTCGTGCTTCTCTGTACAGACTTTCTTCGCTCACCCTTGCGCGCGAGCTTCATGTTAAAGCGTAGGCCGAGCTTCAAGTTAAATACTTGACACTACACGTCAGGATAGGGTACGTTAGGTTACGGTTAGGGAAGGTTAGCTTTCCTGATATTATTACGGTGTAATTTGTGTGGGAATCACAATGAGGGTATTTTCGAGAAAATCCTATGGTTAGATTCGGCGGTACAGCCAAGCGTCTTCACTCGGCAACACATACTCACATAGAGTTGGGGAATATGCCTCCGGGAGAGGAACAGAGAGAGATAAATGAGTTATGGATGGAGCAGCGAGCGAAAAAAAGGCCGAATACATTGAAAACCGAAACTGTCTCTGCGATGTAAACAAGAACAGGTGGTCCGGGCAGGCAGAGAGGCGGGTGTTTGGGCGTCACTCTGAAGACGGCCTCCCACCTGGCTCTGAGTGAAGGACAAGTAAGGTAATGAATGGGTGTAGTGTGGTCAAAGCCCCTCAGGCATAGCAGGGGTAAATAATGTTCAAGGTGTAAAACATGCCTTGCTTCCCTATGATGCGCCGTGTGGTAGGTAAGCATTTGGCATTACAATTTTGGGTAATAATGGACGAGAGTTTCGCGGTCGTTTTCAGAGACACCAACTATTTTTTCTTGGCCTACAATAGGTGCTTGTTCTAATGGAGATAGTTTTATTTTGCGCAAACCAAACAAAAAAAAAAAAAAAAATATTGAAAAAAAAATAAACCTAACCTAACCTTATAGGTTTTAATGAAACCTAATCTAACCTTAAATTTGTTATGAAACCTAACCTAATCTTATAGGTTTTAATGAAACCTAACCTTAACCACAAAGTATATATTTTTTTTTTTTTTTCTTTTATGAGTTTGCGCAAAATAAAACTATCTCCATTAGAACAAGCACCTATTGTAGGCCAAGAAAAAATAGTTGGTGTCTCTGAAAACGACCGCGAAACTCTCGTCCATTATTACCCAATTTTGTGTAAAATTCTAGTCCTTTCTCGCCCTTATTAGTGGGCTTTTTTTCCTCCAGACCTTCACAGATCCCTTCAGATACTTCTAAAACGTAATTATAAAGTGGGGGAGAGAAAAAAGAAAAGAAAAAAAATTACTAACCTAACCTAACCTGGTGAAAATAACCTGGTAACCTAGAAAGACCTAAGGGCGAGTAGGAACTATAATTTTACCAGGTTAGGTTAGGTTATATTGAGGTTAGGTTAGTAATTTATTCTTCTTTTTTATCTCTCCCCCACTTTATAATTACGTTTAAGGGGTATCTGAAGGGATCTGTGAAGGTCTGGAGGAAAAAAGCTCACTAATGAGGGCGGGAAAAGACTCTAGAATTTTCCCCAATTTTGTTTATTCGTATATATGAAGCAATTTTCACGTAACTCATCGCGTAGATCTTATCAATTTAAGTATCATGAGTCATTGAACTTGGCCGACAAATTAAGAATCGACCGTGATTTAGATTTTATGGGAAAGTGTTAACTGATAAGAATGTTTAAATTATTCAACAGATATGTCGTCTGTGATTACCCAGTTTTGCTGCTATTGGGAGCACCAGACTGGAGGTTGTGTGGTGTTGAGTTGTAAAGCAGAGACATGATTGAAGGGGTTATCAGTATGGTATGAATGTTGTGATTTGAATAAACTTCACTCTGACTACACCAATGGGAGTCTGATGATCCAGTCTTTGATGGTTACCGGGAGTTTCGTACACGAGTTGTTTCGTACCCAGGTTTTGTTAGTTGTTTCGTACCCAGGTTTTGTTAGTTGTTTCGTACACTGATTTTTAGTTGTTTCGTACATACCTAGTGTGTTTCGTAACTCTAGTAGTCAAATTCAACTCTGAGCTGAGTGTACGAAACGACTACCTATGGTTTCATATAGACTATGAAACAACTTTTTGGTGTACGAATTTACTGGTGTACGAAACAACGTGTGTACGAACTGACTGCACCCCTCTTTGATAAGGCTTGACGTGTGGCTAAAATTATCGGTAATTGTGGAGATTAACTACACACTTCCATGAATACAAGATTCACGTCTATATTAATGTTACGGAAGCCATGTCCTGTAACTAGAGTCCTGTAACTCTATATGTAGATGTGAGTAGTTAAAGATATATGTCCTCCACCTTATTGCCATGAGGGATACTTTTTTTTTTTTTTTTTTTTTTTTTTTTTTTTTTTTTTTTTTTCCCCACTGATAAACTCTGGAACTCTCTTCCTGTTTCTGTTTGTCCACTTTCCTATGACTTACATCTTTTCAAATGAAGAGTAACAAGACACCTCCCGAACTAAATTGGCTCACCCCACTTTTTTATTTTATTCTCTGACTGTCTTCTTTATAGGGACTGGCAACTAAGCGGCCTTTGTGTTACCCATTTTTGTTGTGCCCTTGGCCAGTTCCTTGTGATGGGATAAAAAAAAAAAAAAAAAAAAAAAAAAAAAAAAAAAAAAGGGATTTTGGGGGATTCCATAAGAGTAACTCTCAAAACAACGGCAAAATGAGTTATCCGGCATGCGCTCCCCCCCGAGGGTGCCGGATAAACGAGGTTCTCCTGTAGTCACCCACACAAAGAGACGGTCGATACACAAGAGGAATATACTAAATACTAATACACAATACACAATATACACAATATACTAATATACATAATACTAAATATAATATGTATATACACAGGTTTCATTAACGCAGAATTAAGAAGTCTAGGATTATTTTCTTTTATTTCTCTCGCCAACAAGTTACGCGCAATATCGACTCGGTAGTTCCGTCGACAGAAACTACCTCGTGTAGGTCTCACGGCCTCTTGTAGCTTCCTTATTTTCTTATGTTCTTATGTTCTTATGTCTTCTAACCTAACAGTCTCACGGCCTCTTGTAGCTTCCTTATTTTCTTATGTTCTTATGTTCTTATGTCTTCTAACCTAACAGTCTCACGGCCTCTTGTAGCTTCCTTATTTTCTTATGTTCTTATGTTCTTATGTCTTCTAACCTAACAGTCTCACGGCCTCTTGTAGCTTCCTTATTGTCTTATGTTCTTATGTTCTTATGTCTTCTAACCTAACAGTCTCACGGCCTCTTGTAGCTTCCTTATTTTCTTATGTTCTTATGTTCTTATGTCTTCTAACCTAACAGTCTCACGGCCTCTTGTAGCTTCCTTATTTTCTTATGTTCTTATGTTCTTATGTCTTCTAACCTAACAGTCTCACGGCCTCTTGTAGCTTCCTTATTTTCTTATGTTCTTATGTTCTTATGTCTTCTAACCTAACAGTCTCACGGCCTCTTGTAGCTTCCTTATTTTCTTATGTTCTTATGTTCTTATGTCTTCTAACCTAACAGTCTCACGGCCTCTTGTAGCTTCCTTATTTTCTTATGTTCTTATGTTCTTATGTCTTCTAACCTAACAGTCTCACGGCCTCTTGTAGCTTCCTTATTCTTATGTCTTATGTTCTTATGTCTTCTAACCTAACAGTCTCACGGCCTCTTGTAGCTTCCTTATTTTCTTATGTTCTTATGTGTCTTCTAACCTAACAGTCTCACGGCCTCTTGTAGCTTCCTTATTTTCTTATGTTCTTATGTTCTTATGTCTTCTAACCTAACAGTCTCACGGCCTCTTGTAGCTTCCTTATTTTCTTATGTTCTTATGTTCTTATGTCTTCTAACCTAACAGTCTCACGGCCTCTTGTAGCTTCCTTATTTTCTTATGTTCTTATGTTCTTATGTCTTCTAACCTAACAGTCTCACGGCCTCTTGTAGCTTCCTTATTTTCTTATGTTCTTATGTTCTTATGTCTTCTAACCTAACAGTCTCATGGCCTCTTGTAGCTTCCTTATTTTCTTATGTTCTTATGTCTTCTAACCTAACAGTCTCACGGCCTCTTGTAGCTTCCTTATTTTCTTATGTTCTTATGTTCTTATGTCTTCTAACCTAACAGTCTCACGGCCTCTTGTAGCTTCCTTATTTTCTTATGTTCTTATGTTCTTATGTCTTCTAACCTAACAGTCTCACGGCCTCTTGTAGCTTCCTTATTTTCTTATGTTCTTATGTTCTTATGTCTTCTAACCTAACAGTCTCACGGCCTCTTGTAGCTTCCTTATTTTCTTATGTTCTTATGTTCTTATGTCTTCTAACCTAACAACTATAAAAGTGCAGGGACTTGTGTTTTTAGTCCTAACAGCACAACATAGGTGTGGGGAGGGAGATCCCACTCTTCCTTATGATAACACCTCAGTCCATGTTTGAATTAGGTATTAGTTTATCATGGAGGGTGGCTAGCTCACAGATTTCCCTCAGTGTGTGCCTTGCTTTATACAGTCTCTCTACACGGGATAGGGCTTTCATCACAAGATAACGGGGCTTTCTTTTCCATAGCATTCTACACTGGGAATGGAACAGGTGTGGGTTAGCAGAAACGGTAATTTTTCGGTTTAGGGCATCCTGCGATTTGCAGTCAACTATATTTTGAAGCCACAAATGAAGGGACGCTTTCTCGAAAGTAAGAGTTTAAAAACTAAACCTAACCCCGCATTATAACCTCCTAACTTGATAGTAACCAAGACCCCTATAATGGTTACCCCAAAAGACCCCCAGTTATGTCCTCAGCCGTTATAAAACCGCAGAAACATAACTGTATATTCCCCTTGTTGTCATCCTCCAACTTCACTGTCCAATGGCCAACATGACTTGTAACAGAAAATTTGGACATGCTTGAATAGGACAAATATTTCTCAGACAAATATTTAATATACAGCCCTATCGCTACTAAACTCATAGTGGATAATGTAGGTATTCAATTTACTTGTTGCTGATTTTCCATAGGGACCCTTTCACGACTTAGTGTGGTATTCCTAGTCACATACCATGATTGCTCGTGGTAATTGCTATGATTTTGTTCCATTTCTACTCAGTCAAAATTATTCACTTGATCTTGTAACTGCCATGGAAAGTACTAGAGCAATCCTACAGTACTCCTATTGCAATCACAACAGAGATCTTGTAGCTGCCATGGAAAGTACTAGAGCAATCCTACAGTACTCCTATTGCAATCACAAGAGTTGGCATGACATATTGATTTAATTAGGACAAGACAAAAAGTGAACAATGACCACGTACAATGATGGTATGTGACTACGAATACGGGCAATAATTTCATACACTTATTCAACCCTGTTATCTGCTTAACTCTAGTGGGGAGTCAATAGGGAGTTTTAAAAGGAGGCTAGACAGCTTTATGGATGGGATGACAGGTGGGTGTAGGTAGTGTTAAGTAACAGGAACTACCACGTGTAGGTCTCCCGGCCTCTTGTAGCTTCCTTATTTCCTTATGTTCTTATGCCTCCCTTCCCTTCCAGGCCAGTGCATATTTATAGGGAGTTTTAAAAGGAGGCTAGACAGCTTTATGGATGGGGATGAAAGGTGGATGTAGGTAGTGTTAAGTAACAGGAACTACCACGTGTAGGTCTCCCGGCCTCTTGTAGCTTCCTTATTTCCTTATGTTCTTATGCCTACCTTCCCTTCCAGGCCAGTGCATATTTATAGGGAGTTTTAAAAGGAGGCTAGACAGCTTTATGGATGGGGATGAAAGGTGGATGTAGGTAGTGTTAATTAAGTAACAGGAACTACCACGTGTAGGTCTCCCGGCCTCTTGTAGCTTCCTTATTTCCTTATGTTCTTATGCCTCCCTTCCCTTCCAGGCCAGTGCATATTTATAGGGAGTTTTAAAAGGAGGCTAGACAGCTTTATGGATGGGGATGACAGGTGGATGTAGGTAGTGTTAAGTAACAGGAACTACCACGTGTAGGTCTCCCGGCCTCTTGTAGCTTCCTTATTTTCTTATGTTCTTATGCCTACCTTCCCTTCCAGGCCAGTGCACATTTGGTAACATAAGAGGAAGATGGATGCAGCCTCAGAACTCATCAAGCTTTCCTCGAGCGACTCCATCTATGGGACGCTCTCAAACTTTGACATCGAGAAAAAGATTGGGAAGGGCCAGTTCAGCGTGGTGTACCGGGCGCGATGCAAGGTGGACCATGCGGTGCTGGCCCTCAAGAAGGTCCAGATATTTGAGATGATGGACTCTAAAGCAAGATTAGACTGCATGAAGGAGATCAACTTACTTCAGGTTAGTGATTGTTTTAAATTATAAGCAAAAAAGAAGAAGAAATAAAAGAATGCTTATTTCTGTTATGTAGGGGAATTTTTTTTTTTTTTTTTAAAGGTAGATAGAGTTGAATTAAAGTGTGATTCGATGTAACTAAATGATGATGACAAAAAGAAGACTTATTTCTGTTATATATGGCTTTTTTTGTTGTAGTTTTAAAGGTAGATAGAGTTGAATTAAAGTGTGATTAGATGTAACTAAATGATGATGACAAAAAGAAGACTTATTTCTGTTATATATGGCTTTTTTTGTTGTAGTTTTAAAGGTAGATAGAGTTGAATTAAAGTGTGATTAGGTGTAACTAAAACAATGATGGCAAAAAGAAGACTTATTTCTGTTATATATGGCTTTTTTTGTTGTAGTTTTAAAGGTAGATAGAGTTGAATAAAAGTGTGATTAGATATAACAAAAACAATGATGGCAAAAAAAAGACTTATTTCTGTTATATAAGATAATTTTTGTGTACTAGTTTTGAAGTTAGATAGAATTGAATGAAAGTGTGAATATATGTAACACTTTGTAACATAAATGGATTCCTCTTTTCTCCCTTATTAGTCCATTAACCCCTTCAGACCTAGAACGTAATTTTCATTGTAATTTGGGTACCATTAGACGATCTGTAGTGACTATAAGCAATGTTTTATAGATATGACCTGTTTAGTATCTTTGTCCACTAACTAATTTGGTATATCAAGCTACTTTTCGTAATTTCATGGCTAACAACAGACGATTTTATATATTAATGGAAAGACCTGGTCGTGAAGGGGTTAAATTGAGGGTTTACTGCACTTCCCACCGTATAGCATCTTAAGTGAAAGACAAATACAGTAAAACCTCTCATATTCGGACTAATTGGGCCAAGGAGTGGTCCGAGTCATGCAAGGATCCGAATAATGGGCGGATTATATATAGGGGGGGATATGAAAAAAAAAAAAAAAAAAATAATCTAGGTGGTAGGGTCGTGTGGACACGACCCGGACAGTAAAGTGAATAATATTCATAAAAAAAGAAGGTATTGAGCTACAGGAGAGATTTTGTGCTTAAAAGAAAGCTTAACTAATTCCCCATCTTATGCTATAAGTTTCATATATGTAGATATCATAGCATTGGTTTTACAGCCGTTTTTAAAATCCAGAATTCCGGGTCCGGGTCGAGACCGCGTGGTTACGACCCGAACGGGGGTGTGGTCTCAACCCGGACGGATGTTTTGGTCCACCAAAAAAACACTTACACCAATGTTTTATATTTTTTCTTACTAAGAACATCCAAAACATGACACTGAAAGGTGGAATAAAACAATTGGTAGCAAAATATGAATGTAATAAAAAATATTATGATAAAAAAAAAGGTAACTGAATTCCTTAAAACTGCGCCTGCGGGTTAATGCATGTTAAAGTCCCTCAAGGGAGGGAGGACCTTGATCAGGTTTGCTTGTCGTTGGGTGGTCCCCGTGCTGACTGTGAGGACCCCCAACACCCTGCTGCGGTCGACACTGTCGACATCCCCGATGGCTGGGAAGTGGAAGGTGTCCTTCAGCAAGGGCGACTTTATCCTCAGGAAGTCCAACTGCAGCCGCCCGTCTTCCTCCAGGGAAATGACCTTGGCCACAAAGTGGACAAGCTCCTCAGACCTCTTCCCCTTGAAGACAAGCTGGACCAGGACAAAGTCACCCACCTGGAAAAAAAATGAAAAAAAAAAATGAAAAAAAAGAATGAATATGGAATGAATGAATAAGGAATTTGGCTTTAAAACCAAGCACTGGGGAATCAAAGGCCATTCAGCTAGGCTACTAAATTTGACAATTAAATAGAAATTTTCTTCTAGACTTGCTTATGCAATAGATGAACATAATCTAGGCTATGATAGGCTACAAATTTTGAAATATAAAAAAAGTCCTTCACCTCTGGCTCCTTCTGGACGAAAGGATAGGTTGCAGCATCATGCTCGAGCTCTTCTGCAAACTCATCTGAATATTCAGATGAGTCGTCACACAGTGCAGGATTGTCGGCAGCCTCCTCATCGCTGCTGCTCGCCTCAACTGGCTCAGACCTCCTCCTCCTCTTTGCCGCCTGTCGTGCCTCCTGCTCTCTCTTCTTCTCTCTCTTCTTCTCCTCCGACCTCCGCTTCTTCTCCTCTCTGGCTGCTTTCTTCTTCTCCTTCTCTCGCAGCTGGTCAAGAGCCTCCTCATCCTCAGTCAGGATGCAGGCGCGGATCTTCTTGCGCCCCCTGGCAGCAGGGCGTGGAGGAGCCTTCGGGTAGGGCTGCACAGCTTCGGGAGTGACGTCGAGAATTGGAGGAGATGAAGCTGTTGGAGTTGGAGTCTGCCGAGGTTGGGGTGCTGCTTCAGGAGTGCTAGCCGCTGAAGCAAAGAAGGCTGGTGACATCCTACCTATTCCAGATGGTCCAGGCTGAGGTTGGTCAGGCTCCAATGAAGATGGTGTCAAGGGTGCGGCAAGAGTTTGTGGCAAATCATCATCATCATCAGGAGGGGCCTGCTCTGTGACTTCTGCCCCAGCAAACGCATCATCTGGAAAGATGTTGCGGTTGACGGGAAAGATGCCAGTAGCGCGAAACCCATTGGTGATGTTGGTGACATTACAAACCTTGTCCCAGGCCTTGCACGCCATCTCTGGCAACATATGTTCCGTGATGGGCACGTGAGTGTTTGAGAGTTTGAAATCGTCCTGAATGGATCGCAGGACAGACTTGAAGGGGCCAAAGACACTTACATCTAATGGCTGGAGTTTGGCTGTAGTATGAGGTGGCAGCGTGACAATTACGATGCCATGCTGTATCGCATACTCAGCCGCATGAATGCTCATGTGACACTCAGCATTGTCCATTATCAGCAGTATCTTATTCTCCATTGAAGAATAAGACACCTTATGGAGATGCTCGAGTGTCTGCACGAAACACTCATGGTCCATCCAACCGTTAGCCTGCAAGAGCACTGTGGTTCCAGGAGTAGTCCCTCTCTGAAAATCAGCATGCATCTTCTTTCGTGCGATGATAAACACTGGAGGGAAACCATGCCCTGCAGCATTAACAATCCCCACGAAAGTCATATGATTGCCTCTCTCCCGAGCAACCTGCGAAGCAACAGGACGACCTTTCTCACAAACAACCTTACATGGCTTCATCACAGTGGACAAGCCACTCTCATCCAAGTTGAAAATCCTGGCTGGCATGAAACTGTGTCGCTCGACAGCTTCCACGTAAGCCTTGAAGAAGACTTCAACGTTTACGCGGTTGAAAGCCATCGCGCGCGCAAGTGACATGCCCTCCGGAGCCTTCAATGCAAGTCTTGGATGACGGAACATATACCCGTAATACCAGTCACGGGTGGCCATACCTACCCTCCTCCAGACATCAGAAATAGCCGGACTGCCAACAGCCTCTGCATACTTCAGGACCATCCTCCTGAAAGCTCTCGTCGACAGCCCGTAGAACATGCGCGAGATCTTGATCGAGTATTCCTCGATGAAGTGTTCCTGCGCATCAGTGAAAACCTTCTTGATGTTCTGGTGCTTAGGCACGAACGTCCTCCCATCACTCTCCTTGAGGGACCGAGTGAAAGCATCCTGAAAAAAATAAAACAAAGGTAAAGTGGGGAGCATAGGCCCTATAGGCTAAATGAAAAGTAAAGTTCTTACCCATAGGCCTGAAATAGAAAGGTAAGTTCTTTGGCTAGCCTAGGCCTACCCATATAAATTAAAATTTAAGAGGGCTTAGATTTATGATTTATTTAAGCTTACCCCAAGAGTCGAAACCTTCACTCCAAAAAGGTTGCACGCAGTGCGGATGCTACAGCCTGTCTCAATGCGGTGGTTAAATGCCTTCTCCAAGTTGGTCCTATCCGTGGTTAGGATGTTTCTCGGCTGGTAGTTGCGAGGCATGGGAACCATGGCTGCGAGGCACGAAGGATCTGAAAGAGATAAATGGCATTAGAGACATAATGAATATTGTTTATAAGTTCATAATGAAAATATATTTTGACCTTTTCAAAAACCCATAATTTGTTAGTTTAGACAATCAATAACTTTATACAAGGTAATAAACAGTATTAATACTTGTTCCATGTTAAAATTCTATTGCCTGACCAATTAATAAATTTTAGAAAAATAAAAATTCTTCTCCTAGCTCTGTGTTCTCGACCCGGACAAACAAAAAATCTTCTCCTAGCTCTGTGTTCTCGACCCGGACAAACCTGTCCGAGTCGAGACCACACCACATTTTTTTTTTCCGGCCACCCCACACGGCGCAAATTTGGTTTAGGCACTTCGTATTTTCACTGATTTTATGCCAATATGGCTATATTACATAACAAAATTTACCACAAGTTGATCACGCCATATTCGTGGTCATGGCACAATATATCCTGATGCCGAAAATTAAAATCCCGACCTCTTTAAATCGAAATTCTTACCTTGCTTACAAGCGAAGCATCGGCGGGGAGGTTTGCAAATGGCGTCTAGTTAGGACCGCCCTCCCTCATACGTCATAGCTCTGACGTCATCCTAGGCTCGATCGTTCATTGGTTAATCAAGACTGTCCGGGTCGAGACCTTGTCCGGGTCGTGTACACACGACCCTAGACAGTATAGAGCTAGGAGATTTCGACCCCTAAAAAAAAAAAAAAAAAAAAAAAATCTAGGTGGTAGGCAGGTATATAGCTAGGAGATTTCGACCCCTAAAAAAAATTTAAAAAAAAATAAAAATCTAGGTGGTAGGCAGGTATATACAGTTTGCATGGATAATCAGTGCGCGCCTCAGAAAAGTGAATGTTTACACGTATGACGCACCATGTTTATAACAAAATAATGTAGAATATCAACACTTACAATAGTAGTTAGTATTTCGTTGCGTAGCCCTTGCCCTTGATGACCCTTGGAAGGCCACGTGGTACACTGTCAGCAAAATTTTGAAGGTACTCAGGCTTAAATTCTTCCCAACACTTTCGGAGCTCCATTTCAAGCTTGGGGAGTGTAGAGGTGTCACGTGAGCGGAGTTTGCCTTTAATGATGGCCCAAAGATTTTCTATGGGTGATATATCGGGAGAATTACCTGGCCAGTCATCTATTCTCCCAATCTTGCAGTCATCAAGCCACTGTATCACATCTCGAGCTGTGTGGCAGGATGCTCCATCCTGTTGGAAAATCTGTGCCTGTGTCTTTTCAAAGCAGGCCTCCAGGTGGTCATTTAAAAGATCAAAATACACCACTTTGTTGACAGTTGTGTTCTTTGGGAAAATAACTAAGTTCCCAATACCATGAAAAGTAAAGCAACCCCACACCATTAAACTGGGAGGGTGTTTTGTGGTCTTTCGTGTGTAGCGAGGCTCGGTGGGGTCTGAGCCGGGACGACGGTACACTTTTGCTGGTCCTCCTCCACTCACACAAAATGTGCTTTCGTCACTCCACAGCACAGCCCGCCACTTGTCGAGAGGCCAATCTCTGTATTTCTTTGCAAAGTGAAGCCTTTTCTTCCTTTGGCGGTCATTTATCAGTGGCTTATTCCGCGCCCGGTAACACCTGTAGCCAAGGTCACGTTTCAAAGTTTCCTGTACAGTACGCAGCGACACACTACCAAGAAGAGTATGATTTTCCTTCTTCAGTTCTCTGGCTGTAAGGCTAGGATTGGCATCAAGCTGTCGCCTTAACACGCTCCTGGTTCTGTTACACGTTTTTTTTGTTTCCCAGGTTGTTTTTTTGGAAGCGGGAGATTCACCTCTCCGCCAGCCTTAAATCGGCGGATCAAATTTTGCACTGTTCTAAGCTTTAGTCCTTTAAGCTTGCAAATTTCCTTATTATTGATCCCAGCCTTGTAAAGATCAATGATTGCTTGAATCGTTGTGCCATCCGTATGTTTTCCACCTATTATGTAATCCAGCAAAAACAGGCAAAAACACGGGATGTAGGTGAACGCTGCAGGCTATAAGTTCAAAATCATGCAAACTGTCAACCGCCTATGGAGGGAGGGGAGGGAGGGAAACCCTCCCTCCCACACACCGGTGAGTGTGCAAGATGATGTACGTCGCTGTCAGACATACGATTCATGCCTTCTGCATTTTTTTATAGCTTGGGAAGCAACTTTAAATCTGTGCGGTAAATCTCGATGAACGGGTTCTGGCGTAAAGATCATCCGCGCAAGCCTGTAGCTAGGAAATTTCGACCCCTAAAAAAAAAAAAAAAAAAAAAAAAAAAATCTAGGTGGTAGGCAGGTAGGTGTATAGCTTGGAAATTTCAACCCCTAAAAAAAAAAAAAAAAAAAAAAAAAAAAAAAAAAAAAAAAAAAAAAAAAAAAGGAAGGAAGGTCCGAATAATGAGGGTCCGAATACGAGAGGTTTTACTGTAGATCAGAACACTTATGCCTCGTAATTGTTATCAGCAGCCAATCAGCTACCTTGTGTCAATGCT
>JACEEZ010010590.1:190000-205000 GCA_016584305.1 Chionoecetes opilio
GGGGCTCTATGCGAAATGCTGTTTGGAGGCCCTATGTGAAATGCTGTTTAGGGCCCTATGAGAAATGCTGTTTGGGGGCCCTATTTTGTAAAACTATAGTGGAGGGATAACAAGCCCTCTAAGGTGGTCCGGGGGCACGCCTTGAATATGGTAATGCATCAATCTGGTTTAATGGAATAATTCAGCCAAGGTTGATTCTGGTCAATCAAATTTGCCCCTAAATCGAACTGCCATTATCAGCTCCTGATATAACTATATGACAGAATTTTCCGTAAAATCAAGAGCGTTTCCAGTAAATCCTGTTTCTGCAGTAGTCTGTATGGCCCCCCAAGCCTACACAAATGCGTGGGTCGGCAGCCATTAGCGGAACAGCACCAAATATTGCTACATTTAGCGAAATTTTCTGCTATATCGAGCATTAGAAAATTGAATAACGGAATTATTTTTTCCCGTAAATCGAGTTCCGTTATATCGAGCTTCTACTGTATGGGGTTTCTCGGTTTCTTCATCAACTCAAATAAGATTGTAATGTCTCTTTCCCTGCCAGACATCAAGCCATCAGACATCAAGAATTGAGTTTTGTTATATCGAGCTTCTACTGTATGAGATTTCTTGGTTCCTTCATCAACATAAATAAGATTGAAATGTCTCTTTCCCGGGCAGACATCAAGCTAGGTAATGTCTAAGGGAAAAACTGGTTCACAAATAGGGTGGTAAATGATTGGAATGGACTCAGTAGACAGGTAGTTAGTGCGGAGTCATTAGAGAGCTTTAAAGGGAGGCTAGATAAATTCATGGATGGGGATGAAAGGTGGATGTAGGTAGTGTTAAGTAACAGGAACTACCTCGTGTAGGTCTCACGGCCTCTTGTAGCTTCCTTATTTTTCTATGTTCTTATGTTCTCATTCCCGGGCAGACATCAAGCCGGCCAACGTGTTCATCACAGCGCAGGGAGTGGTGAAGCTCGGCGACCTTGGCCTGGGACGCTTCTTCAGCTCCAAGACCACCGCCGCCCACTCCCTCGTCGGCACTCCCTACTACATGAGTCCCGAGAGGATCCACGAACACGGGTACAACTTCAAGAGCGACATTTGGTCCCTGGGGTGTCTGCTGTATGAGGTGAGTGTGTCTTGTGTTTGGTGTGTCATTATTAGAACATAAGAAAATAAGGAAGCTACAAGAGGCTGTGAGACCTACACGTGGTAGTTCCTGGTTATTTTCCTTTGTCTTAAATGTTCTTTCAGATTTTTAAATGTCTTCAGTCTTCAATGTTTTCTAGCTAAATTACCTAGTCCTCTTCTCAGATTTTCTATCACTACCACTTAAAATAAAATAAAAGGTATGTGATTGTATGTATTTATAAACAAGCTAAACATTGTACCACTTTCTTCCCAGATGGCCGCCCTGCAGAGCCCTTTCTATGGAGACAAGATGAACCTGTACTCTCTGTGTAAGAAGATAGAGACCTGTGAATACCCGCCCCTCCCCTCAGACCACTACTCATCACAGGTAGGTACTCACTCGCCCCTTCCCTCAGACCACTACTCATCACAGGTAGGTACTCACTCGCCCCTTCCCTCAGACCACTACTCATCACAGGTAGGTACTCACTCGCCCCTCCCCTCAGACCACTACTCATCACAGGTAGGTACTCACTCGCCCCTTCCCTCAGACCACTACTCATCACAGGTAGGTACTCACTCTATGAAGGCTAAGATAGCTTCTCCCTCCCAGTTGCTTGCTCTGTACAGGGGTCTTATCCACCCATGTATGGAGTATGCCTCTCATGTTTGGGGGGATCCACTCATACAGCTCTCCTAAACAGTGTCGAGTCAAAAGCTTTTTGTCTCATCAACTCCTCTCCTCTGACTGACTCTTCAATCTTTAAATCACCGCCGCAATGTTACTTCTCTTGCTCTCTTCTACCGTTATTTTCATGCTCACTGCTCTTCTGAACATGCTAACTGCATGCTTCCCCCCCCCCTCCCGCAGTCTTGCTGCACAAGACTTTCTACTCATTCTCATCCCTATTCTGTCCATCTTCCTAATGCAAGAGTTAATCAGTATCTTTACTCTTTCATCCCTTTTACTGGTAAACTCTGGAACTCTCTTCCTGATTCAATTTTTCCACCTTCCTTCAAGGTAAGTCTTTTTAAGAGAGGAGTGACAAGACACCTCGTGAACTCGTGAACGTGATGAGTCTCAGTTTACACCTGCCCATGCACCTCATTCTCACATCCCCAGTCTTCTCACTCCTGCATTCCTTCTTTCACTCACGTACCCCAACACTTAATCTTTCCATTTAACAGGTGGTCAAGGCCTTGTCAAGTAACAGGCCTTGTCAAGTTCATGAATAAAAGATATAACGACTGAATATCACCTAAAAAGAGTTGATTCATGTGGCCTTCTCATCACAGCTGCGGAAGCTGGTGGACAGCTGCATCAACCCGGAGCCAGTCCAGCGGCCGGACATCACCCACGTGTCCAGCGTGGCGCGGGAGATGCACAGCCAGTCACAGTCGCCCAGCTCGTGCGGCTCGGCCCTGTCGGCGGCGGCCGTGGACGACAGCCGCCACAGCCTGGAGCAGATCCGGCTGAGGGACTAGCAGCGTGCCAACTGGCGGAGGTATACACGGGCCGAGGAGAAGAACAACCCCAACGCACAGGCCGCCTGGAATGAACCAACCAACCCAGGCCACTCCAGGGAGTCTATCCGGTCTGGGAACCCCCATGACGCGGGGATGCCGGGATCGGGCCACCCCGCCGCACCCTCCAAGGAGACGTGGGCGCGGACCCCAGGGCAGCCAGCCTCACAGAGTCCAGGGAGAGGAAGCACAGTCAGGAGAAGCACCGGAGACACAGCTCGTCGGGGCGGTCGGACGGCAACACGGGCCAGCAGCGGCCGCCCGTCAGGACTCACATGCCCAGGAACTCTCAGGACGACCTCTCGCTGGTCAACGTCTCCAACGGCAGCGAGGCGAGGAGCCCCATGCAGGACTCCCCCATGGTGACGCCTCCCCACGGGGCAGGCATGTACCCCCCGAGGAACAGGTATAATGTGCGGCTCCCTCCACTCAGCAAGAGGCAATACTGAATCACCACTCACGCTGCAGGGCTGGAGGCGGCTCAGGCAGGTCACAAGGCACAAGGCACTGGACTTACGGCGTGGCTGTCTACACCACTCACCCGTACAGTGGTGGTGCCCATGAAGCCTAGCTGTATAGAGTGCCCTACAGTTGCACCACTCACCCGTACAGTGGTGGTGCCCATGAAGCCTAGCTGTATAGAGTGCCCTACAGTTGCACCACTCACCCGTACAGTGGTGGTGCCCATGAAGCCTAGCTGTATAGAGTGCCCTACAGTTGCACCACTCACCCGTACAGTGGTGGTGCCCATGAAGCCTAGCTGTATAGAGTGCCCTACAGTTGCACCACTCACCCGTACAGTGGTGGTGCCCATGAAGCCTAGCTGTATAGAGTGCCCTACAGTTGCACCACTCACCCGTACAGTGGTGGTGCCCATGAAGCCTAGCTGTATAGAGTGCCCTACAGTTGCACCACTCACCCGTACAGTGGTGGTGTCCATGAAGCCTAGCTGTATAGAGTGCCCTACAGTTGCACCACTCACCCGTACAGTGGTGGTGCCCATGATGTCTAGCTATATAGAGTGCCATACAGTTGCACCACTCGCCCATACAGTGGTGGTGCCCATGAAGCCTAGCTGTATAGAGTGCCCTACAGTTGCACCACTCGCCCATACAGTGGTGGTGCCCATGAAGCCTAGCTGTATAGAGTGCCCTACAGTTGGCTCCTGCTATGCTCACCTTGGCTGCCAGGAAAGTTCATAATGCAGGCAAGGTATATGCAGTGATACCAGGCAGCTGTGTCAAGAGTGAGCGTACCTTCAGCCTGTCTTGTAGTGATGCAGGTGTTTGGTGATTCAGTGGCAAGAAGTGATCGTGTATACTTCCACCAGTTCGTTAATGAGCTATAAAGATGTTTATATGTGTATGATCAGAGTACTGTTTCTGTCTCAGGCTCTTTCAGACGTTTTCTGAGAGCAATTCACGTGATTTTCTTACGTCACTGAGAACTGTCTGCAATATTGTGCAAGCTTAAGATTTTGTTTTGAAGTTACTGCAAGAATCAAATCCATCATAAAGTAATGGCTTGATATGTAAGAGAGCTAAGAGAAACAAATACTATAGGGAGGAGAATAACTAGTCATTCTTGCTTTGCTTGACTTAAGCCATTATGAGGACATGACCGAAATACTCATCCCAAACCCTCAATGACATCTCAAGTCTCTGCAGAAAACATTAGAATCCTCCAAGTATCCAAATATATCTTTAGAATCCTCCAAGTCTCTGCAGAAACCATTAGAATCCTCCAAGTATCCAAATACATCTTCAGAATCCTCCAAGTCTCTGCAGAAACCATTAGAATCCTCCAAGTATCCAAATATATCTTTAGAATCCTCCAAGTCTGCAGAAACCATTAGAATCCTCCAAATCTATGCAAAAAGCCTTAAAATCCTCCAAGTCTGCAGAAACCATTAGAATCCTCCAAGTATCCAAATACATCTTTAGAATCCTCCAAATCTATGCAAAAAGCCTTAAAATCCTCCAAGTCTGCAGAAACAATTAGAATCCTCCAAATCTATGCAAACAGCCTTAAAATCCTCCTAGTCAGCAGAAAGCCTTGGAATCCTCTGCAAAGACTAATCATTTGTGTGTCAGGAAAAAGTCACCAGGGTTTGAATCTCCCTTGAGCAAAAGAAAAGAGTGACTCAGAGGCTTTTTTTAGACCCTCAGGAAGACATGAACATTGTGTATTCCCTCCAGACAGCCTTGTAGTACTAATGCTCGTATTCGTAGTCACATGCCATGATTGCTCGTGGTAATTGCTATGATTTTGTTCCATTTCTACTCAGTCAAAATGATTCACTTGATCTTGTAGCTGCCATGGAAAGTACTAGAGCAATCCTACAGTACTCCTATTGCAATCACAACAGAGATCTTGTAGCTGCCATGGAAAGTACTAGAGCAATCCTACAGTACTCCTATTGCAATCACAACAGAGATCTTGTAGCTGCCATGGAAAGTACTAGAGCAATCATACAGTACTCCTATTGCAATCACAAGAGCTGGCATGACATATTGATTTAATTAGGAAGACAAAAAGTGAACAATGACCACGTACAATGATGATATGTGACTACGAATACGGGCCTAAGAGCCGTCCTTGCGTCTGTGATAGGAAGCTGAGTCACCGTGTAGCTCAAGTGACAGATCGAGGCAGGACTTTGAGTGTGTGACGGAATGCAAAGGTATGTTAGTTTTGGTTCTGTTCTCTGGTGACTTTTGGAACATAAGAACATAAGGAAGCTACAAGAGGATGCCGTGAGACCTACACATGGTAGTTCCTGTAAATGGTTGTAAATGGATCAGTAATGGTTAGCCTTTTCATTATGAGTTGGTTGGTTTGTTGTGCCTTTATGCGAAACTGTGATGTTCTTATAGGCTATTTTTTTTAACGAGGCCAAAAATCCTGCCCCCTTGCTGCTTACTGACTGATATTTGATGCCAGGAGAAGGGAATACTAAGCTCCCTCTAAATTTCAGGAGAAGGGAATACTTAGCTCCCTCTAAATTTCAGGAGAAGGGAATACTAAACTCCCTCTAAATTTCAGGAGAAGGGAATACTAAGCTCCCTCTAAATTTCAGGAGAAGGGAATACTAAGCTCCCTCTAAATTTCAGGAGAAGGGAATACTAAGCTCCCTCTAAATTTCAGGAGAAGGGAATACTAAACTCCCTCTAAATTTCAGGAGAAGGGAATACTAAGCTCCCTCTAAATTTCAGGAGAAGGGAATACTTAGCTCCCTCTAAATTTCAGGAGAAGGGAATACTAAACTCCCTCTAAATTTCAGGAGAAGGGAATACTTAGCTCCCTCTAAATTTCAGGAGAAGGGAATACTAAACTCCCTCTAAATTTCAGGAGAAGGGAATACTAAGCTCCCTCTAAATTTCAGGAGAAGGGAATACTAAACTCCCTCTAAATTTCAGGAGAAGGGAATACTAAGCTCCCTCTAAATTTCAGGAGAAGGGAATACTTAGCTCCCTCTAAATTTCAGGAGAAGGGAATACTAAACTCCCTCTAAATTTCAGGAGAAGGGAATACTAAGCTCCCTCTAAATTTCAGGAGAAGGGAATACTAAGCTCCCTCTAAATTTCAGGAGAAGGGAATACTAAGCTCCCTCTAAATTTCAGGAGAAGGGAATACTAAGCTCCCTCTAAATTTCAGGAGAAGGGAATACTAAGCTCCCTCTAAATTTCAGGAGAAGGGAATACTAAGCTCCCTCTAAATTTCAGGAGAAAGGGAATACTTAGCTCCCTCTAAATTTCAGGAGAAGGGAATACTAACTCCCTCTAAATTTCAGGAGAAGGGAATACTTAGCTCCCTCTAAATTTCAGGAGAAGGGAATACTAAGCTCCCTCTAAATTTCAGGAGAAGGGAATACTAAGCTCCCTCTAAATTTCAGGAGAAGGGAATACTTAGCTCCCTCTAAATTTCAGGAGAAGGGAATACTAAACTCCCTCTAAATTTCAGGAGAAGGGAATACTAAACTCCCTCTAAATTTCAGGAGAAGGGAATACTAAGCTCCCTCTAAATTTCAGCTGTATTTTATCATAGTTAACCATAGTATCAGGTAAACATAGGCATCATTTTAAGCATGAGACCTTAAGATAGAATGGAATTTTTGCCTTGATTAAAAAAAATAAACTAATTATTGATGTATTGATTTATCAGTTGTAATTATCCTTGGTCTCATTGTTTTGTTATTGTTTACCATCATGGGGGATATTGAGAATGTTATTGTTGATTATACTTATTGTAACAGTGTGCAAATACATTCTTTGTGGAAAATGTTTTTGACCAAATAGTGCTGCTCAAATGAAATAGCAGAGTAGAGTTTCTAATGAAAGGAATAATTCTTCCAAAGGTTTAAAGTGTGTGTGTGTGTGTGTGTGTGTGTGTGTGTGTTGTGTATGTGTGTAGGAAAACAAGGTCATTCATTAAAAGCTAGCAGAAAGATTAAGCCTTAACCATAGACAAGCAGTAGATTATTACTTAGTGTGTAAATATATCAAACAAATGCAAGCCTTATTTTGTATGACCTATCAATAGATGCAAGTAGATACTGAGGACTTAGGAAACTGTATTTATAATGCCTGCAGCCTTTTTTTTTTTTTTTTTTTTTTTTTTTTTTTTTTTTTTTTTTTTTTTTTTTTTTTTTTTTTTTTTTAAGATTTTTGTTGTTTTTTTGTTTTTTGTAAATACATTATTATTATTATTATTATTTTTTTTTTTTTTTATTATTTTTTTTTTTTTATAGAAATGTTGGAAATAATACATGAATAACATGCAGAGTATAGATAGAATCACTACACAAGTATACTGATGTTATTACCAGCCAAAGAATAGGTCATGTTTAGTCCATGCTGAAATGTAATCGATCTCCATGTATATATATTAATCATTTAAAAAATATTTGTGTCCAGACTTTACAATCTTAGCCCAAAGCCAGTGTTATGTTCAGTTAATGTGAAGAATGAGGTGGCTCTATCAACTTCTGTCTATATTATTTCCCAGAGAAGAATTTTACTCGTTTATTCAGACTGTTCAATCTTAAAGAGTTAATTTAGCTAAAATCCAGTGTCAAGTTAATGCAGAATTGGAATGTACCTATATGTATATCTATATCGTCTACCTAAAGAAATTCATGTCCACTGTTCAGATTAACCCCTTGAGGCCCAGAACGTAATTTCCATTGTAACTTGGCTACCATAAGACAATTTTTAGTGACTACAGGTTGAAGCTCCCAAACTCGGCATCCCAAGACTCGGCAACACCCAAAACTCGGCTAGGGTTCCAGATTTTCCAAAACGGCAGAACACCCAAAACCCGGCGCGTAGTTGCCGGGTCGGCCGCTGGGTGCCACCACACTAGGCCGCTTGGTTTCTCCCGCCGATTTGTTTGTTGTTATTGTTCAGTGGTGTTGTGACTGTAGAGTTGTGTACACTGTTATTTTGTGTACTTCTACAGGTCTGTTATTGGTATTATGGCTCCCAAACGTCCAGGAACACCTACTGGTGCAAGTGAAAAGAAAAGGAAGAACAATGTGTTAACTATTTCTGAGATAATTGACCTTTTGAAGAAGTTGGATGCTTTTTTTCCCCTTAATATATCTTATGTTCTAAAAGTCGGAAAATTCCATTACTCGGCTCGGCGCTGGTCCCGAGGTTGCCGAGTTTGGGAACTTCAACCTGTATAAGCAATATTTTATAGATTTGACCTGTTTAGTATCCTTGTCCACTAACTAATTGGGTATATTCAGTTACTTTTCGTAATTTTATGGCTAACAACAGACCATTTTATATAGCAAAGGAAAAATAAGGGTGTGAAGAGGTTAAGAGTTTATTTTGTTATTCAGTATATAATGAAAGGACAAGTCGTGTTTAGATATAAGATACACAAGTCAGCTTCTGCTTTCATTCTTGGTCCAGATATATTGTTGATAAGAACACTTCCTTCCTCATGCAATTCTCGATTCCAATAAAGTTATTCTTCACTATTCTTATTACATGAGTTTCTATGCCACTCTAGGGTACACTATTAAGGAGATTATGGTATTATTGCATATTATTTCTGGGTAACCTATAAGCAATTAATAGATTTTTCCCTGGTTTCGATTTATAGTGTGAATGTATAAGTAAAACCTCTCGTATTCGGACCCTCATTATTCGGACTTTGACATTATTCGGATCTCTTTTTATTTTTATTTTTTATTTATTTATTTATTTAAATTTTTTTTTTTTATTATTTATTTTTATTTATTTTATTTAGGGGTCGAAATTTCCTAGCTACCTAGATTTTTTTTTTTTTTTTTTACATATCCCCCCATATATAATCCCCCCATTATTCGGAGCTTTATATTCGGAGCTATATATAGTACACCTAGATTTTTTTTTTTTTTTTTTTTTTTTTTTTTTTTTTTTTACATATCCCCCCATTATTCGGATCCTTGCATTACTCGGATACCACTCCTTGGCCCAATTAGTCCGAATATGAGAGGTTTTTACTGTATAAGCTAAAACTTCAACCTGAAAATTGTTTGCTGCGAGTCAATGGAATAACCTTGGCTACGTAAATGGCAAAAAATAATCCATCACTAATGAGGAAAATTAATCTACTATATAAGATAAAGCTATGGTACTCGCACAGAGTTAACCCCTTGAGGCCCAGAACGTAAGTCCCATTGTAATTTGGCCACCATGAGTCGATTTTTAGTTAATATAAGCAATATTTTATAGATATGACCTGTTTAGTATCCTTGTCAACTAGCTAATTTTGTATATTAAATTATTTTTTCGTGATTTTATGGCTAACAGCAGACGATTCTAGTACAGTAAAACCTCTCATATTCGGACTAATTGGGCCAAGGAGTGGTCCGAGTAATGCAATGATCCGAATAAGGGGGGGATATGTACAAAAAAAAAAAAAAAAAAAAAAAAAAATTCTAGGTGTATAGCTAGGAAATTTCGACCCCTAAAAAAAAAAAAAAAAAAAAAAAAAAGAGGAGGTCCGAATAATGTCAAAGTCCGAATAATGAGGGTCCGAATATGAGAGGTTTTACTGTATATAGCAAAGGATAGATCTGGGCGTGAAGGGGTTCAAGACTGTGCTTCCAGGGTCTACAGTTGTCGCTGCCGGGGATGACAGGCGGCCTTCTTAGTGGGCTGACTTTTTCCAAAATCAACAACTTCACACACCTCACTCTTACCCGATTTCCTGACACTACTATTCAATACTAAGACAAACAGAAGCCATTATCGTCTTTCTGAGAAAATTCTGCATTGCATAAATATAATTTTGTAACTGTGATGTAAGCACAAATATACGAAAATGAGGGTTAAGTAAAATAGTGCATAAACATTTCTCCCACTCACTTGGCTTCATCACCTCATTGCTCGGTTACTTTTGATCGCATTACATTTTCAAGCACGGTCCCTGAATCTGCACACTTTTCCGATTATGTCGGTATAGGATACGCCACAGTGCGAAAATATCTAGAGGGTCAAAATTGCCTAGAAACATGAACATAGCCGTAAAGGCAGAGAGTGGCTCAGAAGGCTCCATGGCAAATTTGTTTACCCAGATGAGTGGGGTCGCGTCGTTCCCACAGTGGATGACTGATAACAGGTGACCAGGATTTCCAGTTTGTATTGTTTGACTTTAGTGTTACACGTATTTGTGACTACTCGGTGTTATGTATTGGCTCAAACCGGAACATTTTCGGCTGTTTACATTTGAGTTTTTAAGAAGAAGATGCTAAAACTAGTTAAAATCTTCTCTGGTCGCGTGGTCCGGTGGTTTAATTCACCGGCGTCGACTGGGTAACCTACTATGGACCTTATGGTATTCTCTCAACGCTCCCCTTTTTTTTATTTAGTTTTTTATGCAATTGGGTACACTTTTTGTTATTCTAGTCTTTTGTATTAATTATAATTCGTACATTGTCTGGTCAATTTAAAAGAAAGAAAACAATTGTCATATTTTTGAATTATTGACCTTTTGTAAAGTTTTTTTTTTCCCTTATTATATTTATTTCTAATCTAAATTCTATTTCGGTCTGGCTGTGTTGAGGTTGCAATTTGGGTTCAACCTAGTACTAGATATTTTATTTTTGTTTATACTCCCTTTATAACTATTATTCAGCTTATTTTCGTACTATTTATGGTAACAACAACCTATATCAAGGGTCAAAATTGGGTTAAGAAACATTTAATTTGCCGTAAAGGAAAAAGGACGTGGCTCAGAAGCTCCAAGGTCAGCTTCTGCTTTACCCAGATGTATTGTTGATAAGACACTTCCTCCTTGTGATTCTGATAAAAAGTTACCACACTTATTCACATGATTCTTGCCAATTTTGACCCATTAGGATATGTTATCGCACTGTAAGCAATAATATTTACTTTTTGTTTTACTGGAATGTATAAGTAAAACCTGTGCAGATTCGGACCGTCTTATTACGACTTTGACATGATTGACCTCATTGAATTTTTTTATCATTTTTTATTTAATTTCATTTTTAAATTTTTTTTTATTTTTTACAATTAATATTTATGCGGCGAAATTTCTCAAAGACGTAATGTCTTTTTTTTTGTCTTATAATTCGAAAAAAGTAGTTTTCGGAATATTCGGACGATATATGTGTTGACTAGGTTGTCATTTTGTGCAAAAAGTCAGCCAGAACTCAGGTTTTTCCCCTAGAGTGGGCGCGTCGTTTCACAGTGGCTGACAACCCAGGTGCCAGGGCTATATCCTGTGACAGCTTTACCTCTAGTTATGTACGCATGGGCACTCCGTGACGTCACATGTCAAAAGTGTGCAGATGTGAGGGGCCGTGGTAAAAATGTATGCGATGTACACAAAAAACCGTGCGTGTGAAAAACAGTTTTGGCCTTACTTAACGTGTTCTTTTGAAATTTGCCATCAATAAGTGATAAAAATATACTTGCACATGCAGGCTAGAAAGCTAATGGCTTCTGTTTGCATTTTGTATGTGGAAAGGGAGAGTGACATTGTGAAAGTGATGAGGACAGTCGCCGTATTTACAAGAGCCACAGCAAGCATACCCCGGGCGCGTTCTGGACACAAGTATTCTTTCCTTCACGTACTTAATGTCACCTTGCATGACGTATGGACGGGTTGCCAGAGGCAGTTCTTGTATAAATCCAGTGTTCACCTGAAGCAAATTATGTTGACGTGTTTACGTAATAAGTATAATATACGGAGGCTGTAGGCTCTGTTTACTTCCTCGTGCAGTGGTTAAGGGAATTCGGAATTTAAATGAAGAGGGAATTTACGAATAAGTAGTTCCCGTGTACATCCAAGGCGAAATTTTGGAGACTATAGTCTTTGCTATGACTACCATTCCACATTTGTAATTCCCCTTTAGTTCCACCCAAGTGATCGGTGTAACCGTTATATATAGAGTGATGGTGTGGTGTACCGTGGTAGGACAAGGTTTGGAACTTCCTGCATTTTTAAAGTTTTGGGGAATTTATATAGTAGTTTTAATGAATGAGATGTCTTATTATACATTTATTTCTGCTCACACCGCTATCGGTACCGGTGTATCAGATAATCTGGTGAAGACGCGCCTCGGGGACAAGTCTCTTGACCCGTGGTAGTTTCTGGAAACATACTTAATTATAATGATAAAGACTCTAAAAAAACAACTGCCCGTTTTATCACCAATCGGGAAATGGAAAAGGGCCGGGGTTTAAATAAGGGAGTTCCTGGATAAAATTAAAAACAGAAGAAGACACAAAACGCCCTATGCATTACCATAATGGGTCCGGGTTATAGATCAAGGGAAGGGACGCGAGATTAGCATTCGTTAATCAGAAAAAATCGTCTATATTCCCCATTACCATCCATCCACCTTCTATCCCGGCGGTTTTCTTCCTTTGCTTCCTCCCTCCTTCCCTTATCTACCCCCTTCCTTGCATTCCTACCTTCCCTTCCCTTGCCTTCCTACCTTCCCTTCCCTTGCGTCCCTACCTTCCCTTCCCTTGCGTTCCTACCTTCCCTTCCCTTGCATTCCTACCTTCCCTTCCTTGCATTCCTACCTTCCCTTCCCTTGTTCCCACCTTCCCTTCCCTTCCCACCTTCCCTTCCCTTCCTACCTTCCCTTTCCTTCCTACCTTCCCTTCCCTTGCATTCCTACCTTCCCTTCCCTTCTTACCTTCCCTTCCCTTGTTCCCACCTTCCCTTCCCTTCCACCTTCCCTTTCCTTCCTACCTTCCCTTTCCTTTCCTACCTTCCTTCCCTTCCCTTCTACCTTCCCTTCCCTTCCTCCACCTTCCCTTCCTGCATTCCCAACCTTCCTTCCCTCTAATTGTCCACTTCCCTTAATTGAGGTGTTTGATCCCTTGCATTCCTTGCTTACGCTCGGTAATGACGTTTTGTCCGAATTCCCTCTGTTGTGACTGATTAATCGCAGTGTTGGACACTGTGATTACCTTGTGACCTTGGTTTGAATTGTTATATTATGGATGTTGTGACAGAGGGAGAGTACAAGTGCGTTGCGGTTGATGTTAAACTGTGATTTGGTATTGTATGTGATTGAGGAAGTGCGTTATTGAAGAAAAGAAAGAGGTACAAAGTGCGTTAGGGAGAATTAAGTTGAAAGATGATTGTTTTGAAGAAATAAGAGGAAAAGAGTGCGTTAGATTAAGAAATTAAGAGAAAAAAAGAGTGCGTTAGTTGAAGAAATTAAGAGGAAAAGAGTGCGTTGTTGAAGAAATTAAGAGGAAAAGAGTGCGTTTTTGAAGAAATAAGAGGAAAAGAGTGCGTTATTGAAGAAATAAAGAGGAAAAGAGTGCGTTTTGAAGAAATAAGAGGAAAAGAGTGCGTTTTTGAAGAAATAAGAGGAAAAGAGTGCGTTATTGAAGAAATAAAGAGGAAAAGAGTGCGTTATTGAAGAAATTAAGAGGAAAAGAGTGCGTTATTGAAGAAATTAAGAGGAAAAGAGTGCGTTATTGAAGAAATTAAGAGGAAAAGAGTGCGTTATTGAAGAAATTAAGAGGAAAAGAGTGCGTTATTGAAGAAATTAAGAGGAAAAAGAGTGCGTTATTGAAGAAATTAAGAGGAAAAGAGTGCGTTATTGAAGAAATTAAGAGGAAAGAGTGCGTTATTGAAGAAATTAAGAGGAAAAGAGTGCGTTATTGAAGAAATTAAGAGGAAAAAGAGTGCGTTATTGAAGAAATATAAGAGGAAAAGAGTGCGTTAGGAAGAAATTAAGGGAGCGAAAGAGAAAAGGGGTTTGAAAAAAAAAGAAAAGTGCGTTAGGGAAGAAATTAAGAGGAAAAGAGTGCGTTAGGGAAGAAATTAAGAGGAAAAAGAGTGCGTTAGGGAAGAAATTGAAAAGGTGAGGAAAAATAAAAGAATTGCGTTATTGAAGAAATGAAGAGGAAAAGAGTTGCGTTATTGAAGAAATGAAGAGGAAAAGAGTGCGTTATTGAAGAAATAAAGAGGAATAGAGTGCGTGTGGAAAGAAATGAAGAGGAAAAGAGTGCGTTATTGAAGAAATAAAGAGGAAAAGAGTGGGTTAGGGAAGAAATTAAGAGGAAAAGAGGTGCGTTATTGAAGAAATAAAGAGGAAAAGAGTGGGTTAGGGAAGAAATAAAAGAGGAAAAAGAGTGCGTTAGGGAAGAAATGAAGAGGAAAAGAGTGCGTTATTGAAGAAATAAAGAGGGAAAAAAAGAGTGCGTTAGGGAGAAATAAAGAGGAAAAGAGTGCGTTAGGGAAGAAATGAAGAGGAAAAGAGTGCGTTATTGAAGAAATAAAGAGGAAAAGAGTGCGTTAGGGAAGAAATGAAGAGGAAAAGAGTGCGTTATTGAAGAAATAAAGAGGAAAAGAGTGGGTTAGGGAAGAAATAAAGAGGAAAAGAGTGCGTTAGGGAAGAAATGAAGAGGAAAAGAGTGCGTTATTGAAGAAATAAAGAGGAAAAGAGTGCGTTAGGGAAGAAATAAAGAGGAAAAGAGTGCGTTAGGGAAGAAATGAAGAGGAAAAGAGTGCGTTATTGAAGAAATAAAGAGGAAAAGAGTGCGTGTGGAAAGAAATGACAAAAACAAACTAACCAGAAAATTAAAACGAAAACAAAGAACCTATTTACTTTTCTTTCCTGGTTTGTTATCATTGCTTCAAGGGGAAATAGGCAAGGGAAGAGTTGGCAAGATTGTTAACTAAGGAGACGAAGTTGAAGAGGATCTATGAAGCGATACTAAGCGTCTAAGGTCACAAGAAGAAGAAGATGAAGGTATGTGATAATAATGATGTAAGTAACAAACAAAATACGTACGAGATTATACCTAATTTAAATAACAAACAAATGAATATAATGTGAAATAAAGACAGAAATAATGTCAAC
>JACEEZ010010590.1:210000-225000 GCA_016584305.1 Chionoecetes opilio
CTCCTTCTCTCTCCCTTCCTCTCTCTCTCTTTTTCTCTCTCCCCCTCTCCTCTCTCTCCCTCTCTTTTCTGTTTTGGGTTCTCTCTTTTCTTTCCTGGGGTTTTTTTTTTTTTTTGGGTTTTTTTTTTTTTTTTGGGGTTTGGTTTTTTTTTTTTTTTTTTTTTTGTTTTTGTTTTTTTTTTTTTTTTCCCTTTTTTTTTATTTTTCCTCTCCTTTTCTTTCTTTTCCCTCTCTCTCCTACTCTCCTTTTCCTTTTTTCCCCCCCTTTCCTTAAATTAATTAATAATCCTATTCTATAAACCTTTTTTTTTTTTTTTTTTTTTTTCCCTTTTATTCTTTTCTCTTAAAATTTATATCTCTCCATCCCTTCTAATTTAAATACTAACTACTTACTACACTACACTACTACTAATACACTACTACTACCTACTACTACTACACTCCTACTACTACTACACTACTACTACTACTACTACCTACTACTACTACTAACTACACTACACACTACTACTACTACCTCTACTACTACTACTACACTACTACTACTACTACTACTACTATACTACTACTACTACTACATACTACTACTACTAACACTACTACTACTACTACTTACTAATCTACTACTACACTACTACACTCTATACTACTACTACACTATACTACACTACTATATACAAATACACTACTACACACTACTAACTACTACTACTACTACTACACTAACACAAAACTACTAATACATACTACTACTACTACCTACTAACTACACACTACTACTACTACTACTACTCCTACACTATACACTACTATACTACTAAACTACTACATTACTTACTACACTATACACTCCCCTATACTACTAATCACTATATACTACTACTTACTACTACTACTACTATACTACTACTACTACTAACTACACACTACTATACTAACCCTACAAAATTTACTACTACTACTACTACTACTACACTACTCTATTACAAACTACTACTACTAATTTACTCACACTACTACTACACTTATATCTACTACTACTACTATTACTACTACTACTACACTAGACTTTACTACTACTACTAACTACAAACTACACTACTATACTCCCTATAACTCTAATACACTATACTACTCCCTACACTACAAATATATACACTCTACTACTAACTATCTACTACTATACTATACTACTACACTACACTACTACTACTACTCTACTATATTACTCCCTACTACTCTACTACTACTACATACTACTACTACTCTACTACACTCTACTACTATACTACAAAACTACTACTATACCTACTACTATACTACTATTAAACACTATACACACACTACTATACTACCTACTACACTACTTAACCTACCTCACTACTACTACTACTACAACTACTACTACTACAAAACCCTTACTAACTACTACTACTACTACTAACTACTATACTACACTACTACTATACTATACTATACTACTACTACTACTACCTCTCTATTTACTACTACTACTATACCACTACTACAACTACTACTATACTACACTCTACTACTTACTACTATACACTACAAAACTACTACTACTACTACTCTACTACTACTACTACTACTACACTACACACTACTACTACAAAAAACTACTACTACTACTACAACTACTACTAATTATACTATACTACTACTACACTACTACTACTTACTACTATACTAACTACTACTACTACTACTACACTACTACTACTAACTACTACTACTATACTCCACTACTACTCTTAACACTATACTACTACTAAACCCCTTTACAAACTACTACTACTATATACTCTATACTACTATTTACATACTACTACACTCCCCTACTACACTACACTATACTACTATACTATACTATACTACTACACTACTATACTACTACTATACTACACTACTATTACTACTATACTATTACTACTACACTTACTACTACACTCCCACTACCTATTTACTACTACCTACTACTACTACTACTATTCTTATACTACTACTACACTACTATCTACTACTACTAAACTACAAAAAGTCTACTACTTCTACTTCCACTATTTACTACTACTACTTCAAAACTACTACTACTAAAAACCTACTGTACTACTACCTACTACTATACTATATAATCTATACTACTTTACTTTATTTTCTATTCCACTACACTATACTACTATTTACTATATACTACACACTACTACAATTACTAATACATACCCCTCCCAAAACGTATCTAAAATATTTCTTTGTTTTTCTTCATGTGTATCATATTAAGAAACATTCAGAACACTCGTTTTAAAAAACCCTATAAATGTTTTATATATTTTTTTCTACTCTTTAAAATTTTTTGCATAATAAACAAAAATTTTCTAGCTCTACTTTTTCCAACAGATACAAAAAAATTTCAAAAAAACCTCTCCTTTTTTTTCTTTAATTTCTTTGTTTTTTTCATTTTTTTCATTATTTTGGGGGAGGTGAGGTCTAAAAGTTTTTTGGTTTTTTTGCCCTCTGCTTTTCTTTTTTAAGGGGGGGGGGGTAAACACACTTTAAAATTTTAAATTTTGTGTATATTTTGCATGTAATTTTGGGGGAGGTGGGGGAGAAAGGATTCCTGCAGTGTGGGAGTTTGGAATGTGTAATGCAATGTAAATGTTTTTCCCGGGAATCCCGTAACATAGGGAAAACATGGGGTAATAGGAATACATTGGAAGAACAGATTCGAGGAGACTAATTGGTCTATAACGAGGGTATCTGGTGAACTATATACTACTAACTATGAAACTACATGTAAGAGAATAGTTGGAAAGGATACCATGCCTGTAAAGATGATA
Source organism: Chionoecetes opilio (assembly GCA_016584305.1). NCBI lineage: Eukaryota > Metazoa > Arthropoda > Malacostraca > Decapoda > Majidae > Chionoecetes > Chionoecetes opilio. The sequence goes on from JACEEZ010010590.1 coordinate 212,859, forward strand.
CAAACATGGAAGTTTTAAAGCGAAGAAATACAACAGCTATACTTTCCCATCCTTCCATCCTATTCCTCTCCTCCTCCTATTCCTAAACCAGTCCTCACTCCTATTCCTCTCCTCCTATTCCTAAACCAGTCCTTACGCCTATTCCTCTCCTCCTCCTATTCCTAAACCAGTCCTCACTCCTATTCCTCTCCTCCTATTACTAAACCAGTCATCACTCCTATTCTTCCTCTCCTCCTATTCCTAAACCAGTCCTCACTCCTATTCTTCCTCTCCTCCTATTCCTAAACCAGTCCTCACGCCTATTCCTCTCCTCCTCCTATTCCTAAACCAGTCCTCACTCCTATTCCTCTTCCTATTTTTAAAAAAGCCTCACCCCATTCCTTCCCTATTCCCAAACCAGTCCCCTCCTATTCCCCCCTCCCTTCCCCTTAAACCAGTCCCCCACCCCTATTCCTCCCTCCTCCTATTCCCAAACCTCCTCATCCCATTCCCCCCTCCCCCTATTCCCAAACCCCGTCCCTCCTTTCCATTTCCCCTCCTTATTTCCCAAACCCGTTCATCCATTCCCCCCCATTTTTAAACCAGTCCTCCTCCCTATTTTTTTTTCCCTTTCCAAACCCGTCCTCACCCTATTCCCTCCTCCATTCCTAAAAACCTCCCCACTTATTTCTCTCCTCCTATTCCTAAACCAGTCCTCACTCCTATTTATCTCCTATTCCTAAACCAGTCCTCACTCCTATTCCTCTTCTCCTCCTATTCCTAAACGAGTCCTCATTCCTACTCCTCTCCTCCTCCTATTCCTAAACCAGTTCTTGTAGTGACATTCGCTTTCATTCCTCCATTCCCTTCCATCCCTTGCATTTCCTGGAGGAGGCCTGTCGTGTAGGGTGTCAGCTGGTTCCGTCGCGCCCTTACTCACACCCTCACGCCCTCACGCCCAGCCACAAACGCAGAACCGCCTTACGAATCACCGAAAATCACAGCAAATCAGAAACCATATAGACATTATGGGTTTTAAGATTAGTGTTGTGTCGTATTGAGTGGAGGAAATGATAGTATTCGTGGTTTAAAATGAGTGCTGCGTCGTGTAGAATGAAGGACATCAAAATATCGTGGTTTTTAAAAAGAGTGCTGGTCGTGTAAATGAAGGGCAAAGTATTGGTTTAAAAAAGAGTGCGCGTCTTAGAATGAAGGGCATCAAAGTATTGTGGGTTTTTAAAAAGAGTGCTGCGTGTGTAGAATGAAGGACATAAAAAATTCGTGGTTTTAAAATGAGTTCGGGGGTGTGTAGAGTGAAAGGAAATAAAATATTCAGGGTTTTAAAAGGTGCTGTGTCGTGTAGAATGAAGGAAATCAAAGTATTCAGGGTTTAAAATGAGTGCTGTGTCGTGTAGAATGAAGGAAATCAAAGTATTCGTGGTTTAAAATGAGTGCTGCGTCGTGTAGAATGAAGGAAATCAAAGTATTCGTGGTTTAAAATGAGTGCTGCGTCGTGTAGAATGAAGGACATCAAAGTATTCGTGGTTTAAAATGAGTGCTGCGTCGTGTAGAATGAAGGAAATCAAAGTATTCGTGGTTTAAAATGAGTGCTGCGTCGTGTAGAATGAAGGACATCAAAGTATTCGTGGTTTAAAATGAGTGCTGCGTCGTGTAGAATGAAGGAAATCAAAGTATTCAGGGTTTAAAATGAGTGCTGTGTCGTGTAGAATGAAGGACATCAAAGTATTCGTGGTTTAAAATGAGTGCTGTGTCGTGTAGAATGAAGGAAATCAAAGTATTCGGGGTTTAAAATGAGTGCTGCGTCGTGTAGAATGAAGGACATCAAAGTATTCAGGGTTTTAAATGAGTGCTGTGTCGTGTAGAATGAAGGACATCAAAGTATTCAGGGTTTTAAATGAGTGCTGTGTCGTGTAGAATGAAGGACATCAAAGTATTCAGGGTTTAAAATGAGTGCTGTGTCGTGTAGAATGAAGGAAATGAAAGTATTCAGGGTTTAAAATGAGTGCTGTGTCGTGTAGAATGAAGGACATCAAAGTATTCGTGGTTTAAAATGAGTGCTGGTCGTGTAGATGAAGGAATCAAAGTATTCGTGGTTAAATGGTGCTGCGTCGTGTAGAATGAAGGACATCAAGTATTCGTGGTTTAAAATGAGTGCTGCGTCGTGTAGAATGAAGGAATCAAAGTATTCGTGGTTAAAATGAGTGCTGCGTCGTGTAGAATGAAGACATCAAAGTATTCGTGGTTTAAAATGAGTGCTGCGTCGTGTAGAATGAGGAATCAAAGTATCAGGGTTTAAAATGAGTGCTGTGTCGTGTAGAATGAAGGACATCAAAGTATTCGTGGTTAAAATGAGTGCTGTGTCGTGTAGAATGAAGGAATCAAGTATTCGGGTTTAAAATGAGTGCTGCGTCGTGTAGAATGAAGGACATCAAAGTATTCGGTTTTAAATGAGTGCTGTGTCGTGTAAATGAAGGACATCAAGTATTCAGGGTTTTAAATGAGTGCTGTGTCGTGTAGAATGAGGACATCAAAGTATTCAGGGTTTAAAATGAGTGCTGTGTCGTGTAGAATGAAGGACTCAAATTATTCAGGGTTTAAAATGAGCTGTGTCGTGTAGAATGAGGGCATTAAAGTATCAGGTTAAATGAGTGCTGTGTCGGTAGAGTGAGGATTAAAGTATCAGGTTAAATGAGTGCGTGTCGTGTAGATGAAGGACATTAAGTATTCAGGTTTAAAATGAGGCTGTGTCGGTAAAGTCGCTTTAAATGTGTCGGTGAATGAAGGAAATAGTATTCAGGTTTAAATGAGCGTGTCGTGTAAAATGTAGTTTCGGGGAAATGAGGGTTTCCCCTGTAAAATGAAGGTGGAAAAAGGGAAAAAAGGTTTCGGGGTAAAAAGAAATTTGGGGTTTAAAAAAAAATTTGTGTTAAAAAAAAATGTGTTAGGGTTTAAAAAAAGGTTGTGCGTTTAAAAGGAAAGTGTTTGGGTTTAAAAGATTTTTTGTTTAAAATGAAAGGTGTGTTTAGGGTTTTAAAGATCGGTTTAAATGAAGGCCGGGGTTTTAAATAAAACAGTATGGGGAAAAAAAAAATAGGCTTGGGAAGGGTTAAAATAAGGGGGGAGGGGAATAAAGGGGGAAAAAAAGGGGTGCCTTTAGAGAGGAAAAAAGTATTTTTAAAAAAAAGGGGAAAAGAAAAAAAAGTTTAAGGGGTTTAAAATTGGGGGGAAATAAGGGTAAATAAAGGGAAATAAGGGGGAAAGGGAAATTTAATATTCCAGGTAAATAAAACTTCAAATAAAAGGGGGAAGGAACAAAAAAAAAGGCGGGTCTAAAAAAAAAAAAGGTGTTGGGGGGGGAAAGGGGGCGAGGGGGGGGTTTTTTTTTTTTTCCCCCCCATCGCCACCCCCCCCCCCGGCCCTTTCCCGGTGTTAAAACCCCCAGCACCTGACAGGCCTAAATGGAACTCCTTTGGTCCACCCTATAGACTTCCTTCTCCTATTTTTTTTCCCCTTCCCTTTTCCCCCCCCTTTCCCCCCCTCTCCCATTTCCCTCCCCCCCTTTTCTCTTTCCTTCCCTCCCCCCCCATCCTCCCCCTTTCCCCATCTTTCCTACCTTCATTTTCCCTCTTTTTATTTCCCCCCTTCCCCCTTTCCTATTCTATTCCTTTCCCCCTCTTTCTCCTTTCCCCTTCCCCCCTCCCTTCACCCCTTCCCCCCTCTACTCTTTCCCATCCCCTCCATCCTCTCCCCTCCCTTCCCTATCTCTTTCCATCTCTCTCCTTCCCTATTCTCCCTATCCTCTCCCTCCTCCCCTACTCTCTCTTATCCCCCCTTTTTTTCCCTATCTCCTCCATCCTCTCATCCTTCCCTTTCTCTTCCACCCTTGTCCTTTCCCTATCTCTCCTATCCCTCCTCCTTCCCCTTTTTTCCTATCAATTTCCTTCCCCTTCTTTTATCCTTCCCCCCTTCCCTCTCTCGTCCTACCCTTTCCCCTTTTCCCCTATCTCTTTATCCTCTCATTCCTTTTTCTCCTTTCCCCTCCCCCTCCTTTTTCTGTTTCCTATTTTTCCCCCCTTTCCCTACTCTCTCTATCCCTCTTCCCTTCCCCATCTCTCCCTACCTCCCCCTCCTTCCTACCCTTCTCCTATCCTCCCCCCCTTTCCCATCTCTCCCCTACCCTCCCCCTTTCCCTATCTCTCTTACCTCTCCCCCCTTCCCCTATCTTCCCCCTTCCCCCCCCTTTCCCCATCTTTCTTACCCTCCCCCTCCTTCCTATATTTTCCTATCCTCCCCTCCTTCCCCTATTCTTATCCTTTCCTTTCCCTTCCTTTTCCCTATCCTTCTTCCTTCCCCATCCTCCCTACCTCTCATTCCTTCCCTATCTCTCCCCTACCTCTCCTTCCTTCCTTCTCTCCTTATCCTCTCATTCCTTCCCTATCTCTCTCCTATCCTCTCCTTCCTTCCCTATCTCTCTCCTATCCTCTCATTCCTTCCCTACTCTTCCACCCCTCTCCCCCCTTTCCCTCTCTCTCCCTACCCTCCTTTCCCTTTCCCCCTATCTCTCTCCTATCCTCTCCCTCCTTCCCTATCTCTCTCCTATCCTCTCCTTCCTTCCCTCTCTCTCTCCTATCCTCTCCCTCCTTCCCTATCTCTCTCCTTCCTCCCCTTTCCCTTTCCCCATCCTCTCCTACCCTCCCCCCTTCCCATCCTCTCCTATCCTCTCCCCCTTTCCCTATCTCTCCCCTACCTCTCCCCCTTCCCTTCTCTCCTATCCTTTTCCCCCCCCTTCCCTATCTCTCCCCTATCCTCTCCCTCCCCCCTATTTTCCATCCCTCCCCCCTTTCCCTATCTCTCTCCTATCCTCTCTGTGACATTTTTTCCGAGTACCCTTCCTTCCTTCCCCCCTACCTTCCATCTCGCTCCTTTTCCCCCAGAAAATTTTCAAGTTTTTCTGTATTTTGTACCGGAAATTCCTTAGACTAGAAAATAATTAACTACAAAATTTGAAGATCTGTGCCCCCCTAAAAAACTTTGTCTTTTTAAATTGGGTATGATTTTTCAGTTCTTTTTGGTTGGAGTCTTAGGCTTTCTTTTTGGGCCCTTTTATTTTGTTTTTGTTTTTGTCTCTCTCTCTCTCTCTCTCTCCCCTCTCTCTCTCTCTCCTCCCCTCTCTCTCTCTTCTCTCTCTCTTCTCTTCCTCTCTCTCTCTCACTTGGCACTTTTTTATCTTGTTTTGGGTCTTGTCTCCTTTTCCCCTTTTCCCCTCTCTCTTCTCTTTTCTCTCTCTCTTCTCTCTCTCTTCTCTTCCTCTCTCTCTCTCTCTCTCCTCTCTTTTCCTCTCTCTCTCTCTCTCTCCTCTCTCTCTCTCTCTCTCTCTCGCCTCTCTCTTCTCTCTCTCTTTCCCTTCTTGCTGTACCCTTTTTTATCATTTATTATCTTTTCCCTTTCATTAATCAATCTCATACTATTCCTTTCTCTCCTCTCTCTCTTTCCTCCCCTTTCTCTCTCTCTCTCTCTCTCTCCCCTCTCTCCCTCTCTCTCTCTCTCTCCCTTTTCTGCTCTAAAAAAAACCCATCCAAAATTTACGTATTTTTTTTTGTGTGTCTTGTTTTCTTTTTTCAGAAACTTTTCCAGCAATATTTCTTTCTCTTTTCTTGCTTCTATTTGAGTTGTTGTTGTTTTGGCCTTTTGTTTATTCGTCAAAGGGACTTATTAATTAGGCACACACTTTTAGTCTCTCGCTCTCTATAGATGGGGAGTCAGGACAAATGTTTTAGGGTGTGAGAGAAAGCACAGCAACTCTCACTACCAAGCCTTCTTATCGATTTTCGTTGCTTAGTTATAACCTTATTTGTGCCGTGTTAATGTGTATATCCTCCTCCTTCTTCTCCTCCTTCTCCTCCTCCTCCTCCTCCTCCCCCTTTCCCCCCTCCTCCTCTTCCTCCCCCTCCTCCTCCCCTCCTCCCCCTCCTTTTCCCCTCCTCCTTCCCTCCTCCTCCTCCTCCTCTCCTCCTCCTCCTCCTCTTAAATGTTAATGTCTTCTCCGACGTGCTTTGTTTTGCCACTAATTACATTTCTTAATCACCAGCTTTTCCTTTGTTTTTCTACCACTATAAAATTTCAATTATTCAGTGGCCTTAAGGGATTCTTTTCTTCACCCCGGGGGGACTACTACGATACTACTGCTACTACTACTATACTACTACTACTACTACTACTTACTATACTATATAACTACTACTACTACTACAATGCTACTACTACTACTACAACTACCATTACTATTCTATACACTACCACCACTACACAGCTACTACCCTGCTAATAATACTACTATACTACATACTACTACTACTACTACTACTACTATACTACTATACTACTATACTACTACTACCACACCCCACTACTGTACACTCCTGCTAACTACTACTACTATATTTCTTATAATACTACTACTCTACTATAAAATACTACTAACTTTTTACTACTACTACTACTACTACTCAATCCCATTACTATTCTACTACTACTACTACCCCCTACACTACTGTACTATCGCTCCCCACCACTACCGCATACACTACTTTTACTACTTCTATACGCATACTCCACCCTACCAACACTACTACTCTACTACACTACACCTAAAACTATACTACTACAATATACCTCCACCGCCTCTTTATTTGGGGCGGGTACGCCTAGCCCCACCCGCTATTGCCGGCATCCAACTTACAACTCCCCCTAAAAAATACTATATTTACTAACTAACTACCCCTAAATTAAAACCTACCTATCCAACCTATCCCCCCTTTTCCCCCTCTCTACCAAGGGCCTCGAAATCGAGGTCCATATGCCGGTTAGAGGGAGTGGAGTATTCGACCCCTGAGACACAGGAGGGGAGACCGGGCAGGGGGAAAAGGGGGGCGACACCTCATCCAGGCGGGGGACGGAGCTCCTTGGGTGGGGCTTTTTTTGGGCATAAGTACTAGTCTTTTATAGAAGTCCTAGCCTTGGGGGCCCTGCCCCCAGATTGGTGAAGACCAGGGGGGTGAAGGACCAGGTCGACTTGCAGGACCTATCGCCATAGGCCCTTATCTCTCCACTCGTTTTCCCGTGGGGACGCCCGGGGGGAGCTCACGATGGGAGGGGCCATCGGGCAAGATCCGGGTGTCCAAAAAGGTTCCCTCCCCCCTGGTCTAAATCCCCGAGCACAGATGTCCCCGCGAGCCCCAGGGGGGTATTGGGTGTCCTGTACCCGCAGGGTTCCCCATCTAGAGGCAGAAGGTTTGGGTCGGTGGAGACGTCTTGGCACACCTCCTGACAGCGGCTGTCAGGTCCCTCCCCCTTGTGCCTGATACCACGAATCCCCCTTTTTGCACGCATGGGGTTGTTACGTTTTTGGGGGGGTCCACACACACAGGTTTGGGGAGCCTTCCCCTGGCCGCCGACCTCAAGCAACGGCATCGAAAATTTTGTTTGTGAGGTTAAACCCTTTGCTCTGATTGGTAGTGAGTTAGCCGTTGGACGCTCCGCCTCCTGTGCGATGTGGATTTTTTTCCCCGAGTTGGAGGGGAGGAGGTCGAAAGGTGTTCAAGGCTGGTCTTCTCCCTTTCTGCCGTTCGTGGATCGTTTCTTTTTCCCCGCGACCCATTTGGTCGATTTTACCTTGTGCGTTGAGCGATATCTATCCGTGAGGGGCCTGGTAAGGTTGAGGAGTTGAGGGTTTCCCCCCTCAGCCACCTTCTCAGGAAGGTGATTCCCATCCCCCCTAGTCTTGGAGGGAGTTCGAGCAACGCCTCGCGCATTCCCCGAGACGGGAGATCTCATAAAGCGGTATGAAAAATATTCTTTATAGATCCTCCAGCGGTCGAGGAAGGGGTGGTCCGGGATGGTGCGCATGGCGAAACTCCACCCATGTGGGAGGCCAGCGTGTATCCCCTAGGGCTGCGTGAGGCCGGTCTTGGCCCCTGGGTGACAGGACATCGACCTGGTACCCACTCAACACTTTTCTTCCGACGTACTCCTTCTTTACTCCTCGTTCCAAAAAAACACCCCGGCCGTGTCCCTTCCTTTGTTACCACAACTCCACTGCCATGAAAATGTTTACGCCCCGTCATAGCTCTGGCTTGACGATGAGGGAAAGGGTTTAGCGGCGTTGGGTGTGTATAATACTACACTAATACTACTATATACTTACTACTACTACTACTACACACTTACGAAAGGTCGGGCCCAAGATTTTTACAGAATCTAGCCAATTTGAAAACGTTCAATAATAGAACCTCGGGGCCCCTTTTTAACAGAAGGGGGGGAGGGAAAGGGGGGAGGAGGAGGGTGGGGAGGAGGAGGAAGGAGGAGGAAGGGGAAAAGGAGGAGGAGGAGGGGAGGAAGAGGGGAGGGGAGGAGGAAGGGGGAGGTGAAAGAGGAGGAGGGAAGGAGGAGGGGGAGGAGGAGGGGGGAGGAGGGGGGAGGGCCCCCAGAACTTCAAAGGGGCTTGCTTACTTACTATTCATGCCGTTTTTGGTGTGTGGGACGTGTGTAAATGAGTTTGAGAGAGAGAGAGAGAGAGAGGGGAGAGGGGGAGAAGGAGAGAGAGAGAGAAAAAGAGAGAGGAGAAGAGACTGGCCCTTTTTGTTTTAGATACATTTTTTTTTTCTTGTTTTTTTTTTTTGAATTCTTTTTTTTTTGATTCTCTTTTTTTGCCCCCTTTCTTTTTTTTTCGTGGAATGTTTTTTTTTGATGTTTTTTCTTTTTCTCTCTCTCCCCCTTCTCTTCTTCTCTCTCCTCTCTCTCTCTCTCTTCTTTCCCCTCTCTCTCCCCTCTCTCTTCTCCTCTCTCTCTCTCTTCTTCTCTCTCTCTTCTCTCTCTCGCTTCTCGCTGCTCGCTTCTCCCCTTCTCTTTTCTCTCCCCTCCCTTTTTCTCTCTCTCTCCTCTCTCTCTCTCTCCTCTCCTCTCTCTCCTTCTCACATTTTTCATTAGACAACGATATACTAAGCTTTAATTTTCCGTGATTAAATTATGGTTGAAGGTTTTAAACCTTAATTTTCCAGATATTTTTTTTTTTGGTCGTAGTAATTAGTAATCGTCTAATAGAAAACAGAACTTACGTCACGCTCAAGATAAGAAAATAACTTAATGATTCACATTTTTCAAGCCATGAAACACTAAATTAAATAATTTAAATTATGGATGGAGCAATCAGGAACACGTGAAGAAAGACATGCAAGAACCTAAACAATGTAGTACAAACACAGCTGGCCACTGAATACATTGAATGCATTTAAATACTAAATACTAAATACATGGGAAAAATGTATTTAAATACCAAATACTAAATACATTTTACAAATGTATTTAAATACTAAATACTAAATACACCAATTGTATTTAAATACATTCATAAATACATTTTTAAATACACAAATTTGAACATGTCCGAAAAAATGATTTTCTTAGGATTTCCTTAGATTTTGGGTTTCCTTAGAAATTACTTTCTCAGGCCTAAATTTCCTTAAAATAAGGAAATTTCCTTGAAAGTGGAAACACTGGTTCACTGTAACATCAGGATTGCCAGATAGTTCGGCGGGTTTATGGCCAAATTAACTGATACAAAATTATTAAAATGTTTATATTATGAGTATTTAAATACGATGTATTTAAATACTCATAAAAGTATTTAAATACTGTATTTAAATACTCATAAAAGTATTTAAATACTGTATTTAAATACTCATAAAAGTATTTAAATACTGTATTTAAATACATGAAAACCAATGTATTTATAAATACAGTTCTAAATACTCAAATGTATTTAAATACGTATTTAAATACAAATGTATTTAAATACTGCCCAGCTCTGAGTACAAAATATCCATAGAAGCAACAAGACTAAAGAATACTAAGACTAAGATTAATGCACCGTTGTGATATCCCACCGCTGCCACCATGTATGTACCGTTGTGATATCCCACCGCTGCCACCATTAATGTACCATTGTGATATCCCACCGCTGCCACCATTAATGTACCGTTGTGATATCCCACCGCTGCCACTATGTATGTACCGTTGTGATATCCCACCGCTGCCACCATGTATGTACCGTTGTGATATCCCACCGCTGCCACCATTAATGTACCATTGTGATATCCCACCGCTGCCACCATTAATGTACCGTTGTGATATCCACCGCTGCCACCATTAATGTACCGTTGTGATATCCCACCGCTGCCACCATGTATGTACCGTTGTGATATCCCACCGCTGCACCATGTAGTACCATTGTGATATCCACCGCTGCCACCATGTATGTACCGTTGTGATATCCCACGCTGCCACCATGTATGTACCATTGTGATATCCCCCCGCTGCCACCATTAATGTACCATTGTGATATCCCACCGCTGCCACCATTAATGTACCATTGTGATATCCCACCGCTGCCACCATGTATGTACCGTTGTGATATCCCACCGCTGCCACCATTAATGTACCGTTGTGATATCCCACCGCTGCCACCATGTATGTACCGTTGTGATATCCCACCGCTGCCACCATGTATGTACCGTTGTGATATCCCACCGCTGCCACCATTAATGTACCGTTGTCCTTGGTACATTAAGACCTTGAAGCAAAAACAGATTATAACATAAGAACACAAGACAGGTAAATACAAGTGGCTAACACGTAGTAGTTCATATAATACAGAAACACGATCTAAATCCATCCCTATCCATTAATACGTCTTATCCTCTCTTAATAAAACCACATTTATTAGGGTGTATGGCTCAGTGGTAAAGGCTTGGGTTAGCGTAGAGCGTCCTTGAGTTCGAACCTCACTCGCTTGCCGCTTGAGTTCATCCTGGCGTGGTGGCAATTCATATCGTCTATAACCTTTCGCTTGTTAATGCGTGAAAATTGTCTAGAAAGGATCCAAGTATATTAAAAAACCTATCGAGTCTACACCATATACATGGATAAAGGCTTTGAATCTATAAGTAACAGGGATGATGTAGGATAATAAGGAAAAAGGTGTTTGGGTGTGCAATCTCGCCATAGAATAGAATCCAAGTCTCTTAAAATTAAACCTGTTGATTCTACACCATAAAGGATAAAGGCTTTGAATCTATAAGTATAACAGGGATGATGTAGGGTATATGAAGGAGGGTTTGGGTGTGCAATCTCGCCATAGAGTAGGATCCAAACATCTTAAAAACCTATCGATTCTACACCATAAAGGATAATGGCTTTGAATCTATAAGTAACAGGGAAGGTATAGATAGGATAATGTGGAAAAATGGTTTTGGGTGTAAATTCGCCCTAGAGTTGGGATTCCAGATCCTTAAAAACCTATCGATTCTACACCATAAAGGATAATGGCTTTGAATCTATAAGTAACAGGGAAGGTATAGATAGGATAATGTGGAAAAGGTGTTTGGGTGTACAATCTCGCCCTAGAGTAGGATTCAAGCATCTTAAAAAACTATCGATAAACAAAGATAAAAGGATTTGATATATAGTAACAGGAAAGGTATCGGGTAATATAAAAAGGTTTTGGTTGTAAATCTCCTAGAGTAGGATCCAAAAATCGATTTATCAAATACATGGAGTTGTCTATAGTAAACAGGGAATGGTATAAGAAAGGAGGGCATAAAGGGATCAAGTAAGAAGGAGGTATGAGCTTAGTAACAGGAAGGTATAAAGAAGGGCATAAAGGAGTCAGGTAAGCATGGAGGGTTTGAGTCTATAGGTAACAGGGAGGTACTAATGAAACGGTGGGCAATAAAGGGCCAGTCAGGTAAGCTGAGGGTTGAGTATAGGTCACACGGACATACTAAGAAGGAGGCAATAACCAGGAGTCAATGTATGCATGGAGGGTTGTGAGCTATGGTACAGGGAAGGTCTAAGAAAGGGGCGCAAAAGGATCAAGTAACTGAGTTTGATCTATAGGTAACAGAAGGTACTAAGAAGAGGGCAATAAAGGGAGTCAAGGTAAGCAGGAGGGTGAGTTATAGTAACAGAGGAAGGTACAAGAAGAGGCAAATAAAGAGTCAGGTAAGCAAGGAGGGTTAGTTCTATAGGAACAGGAGTACAGAAAGGAGGCTAAAGAGTCAAGGCTACAGCAAGGAGCTTTGATCTA
>JACEEZ010010590.1:230000-272500 GCA_016584305.1 Chionoecetes opilio
ACTCATTTACCTCTCTATTCCTTGTTTTTCGTTCTGTTATTTTATTTTCATATCTAATAGCGCATTTTTTCACCAGTTGATAATGTTGGCGTGGTCGGAGTGACACTGTTCGTGATTTCTTTGTGGATTTATTGTCTATTCGCGCATTTTCACGACCAGTAAGTGCAGTATTAGTGTCTGTCTGGCCCTCACTCTTACTATAGATCATGTATTATCACTGTAGATGAGTTTAGACGTGTGTATGAATGTATGTGTAGTTCAGTTCAGTTCAGTTGTGGGTCGGGAGTCTGGCCTTTTTTATCGGCACTCCCTGACGTGTATCTTCTTGCTGTCTGAGTCTTTAGTTAGTTGTCTTCTCTTATTCTGTCTTCTCATTTCTTTCTCTTTCATTCCTCTTACTCGCCATCACAACAACAACAAACCAATAACGTATAAATATCGGTAATAATTTCCTTCCGTCAACAACACAGTTTACACCGCTTATAATTTGTTATTGGACTTTTGTTTACCTTATTGTATTCTAAGAGACATTTTCTCATTGAACTTTCCGTCGCAAATCAATAGTTTTGGAGATATAGAACATTTTAGGTGGGGGGAGGAATATGTCTCCTTGTTTACAAAATGCCTCTCTCTTCCTCTTCTTGTGACCTGTATCGCTTTTGTTTCGGAGGCGCACCCGTGGCTACCTTACCTAACCTTACCTTACCTAACCTAATAGCCTAAGTTATACACGGCTTATTGTATAACTCTGTGGTCAACAATGGTGCGTGTGCTGCCATCTGGTGGGTGTGAAGTAAACCTGCCATTTGTGTTGTAGCCTACTTTGTTATTATTACGTTTGTAGCTATTTGTGTTATAATATTATTTTTGTTTATTATATCAATTCTCGGTATGTTTGCATCAGAAAACATTACTTGTATTAGCTTTTTCTTTTGATACTGATTTGTTTTTTGTTATTTAATTATTTAGTTTTTGTTTACGTGATGTTAGGTAAAAAAAAAAAAAACTGAAATGGAATGATGAATATTCTCGTCTGGGTTTGGAAAAGTATAAAGATGAAGAAAACATAAAACATAAGGTATAATAAATAAACACGCGGATAATTTATAGTTTCACCCAACCAACGATTTTCTGATGCGCCTTATGTTTTTCTGGTGTGTTTTTATGTGTTTTGAATGAATCTGCTAACCGTTTCTGCCGCATTTTTTTTTTTTTTTTTTTTTTTTTTTTTGGGATAGGTAGATACAGGTTAGTTTTTTTTTTTTTTTTTTTTTTTTTTTTTTTTTTTTTTAGTTAGGTAAGGTTAGGTTAGGTATAGGTATAGGTTAGGTTAGGTTAGGTTAGGTTAGGTTAGGTATGGGTTAGGTTAGGTTAGGTATGGGTTAGGTTAGGTATAGGTAAAGGTTAGATTAGGTTTAGGTTCATATTTATTTTTTTGTCATTTTTGCAAAAGAAAGAAAAAAAAATTGCGTCAGAAACGGTTAGCAGATTCCTTCAAAACACATAAAAACACACCAGAAAAACATAAGGCGCATCAGAAAATCGTTGGTTGGGTGAAACTATTTATTGACCAAACACGCTATTAGTGGGATACTTTTAATGCTTTCAAGAATTAAATCCCTTGTGGGCAGTTTATTTATAGGCGCCACACGTTAAGTTGGCGAAAATGGGGCCCCTTCACTCCCCCCTTCCGAACGCACGGGATTGGCTGAGGTGTTGGGTGTTGGAATTGGCTTTAGGGCGGAACTTGGAGTAAGGCATTCTCACCCAACACCCAACACCTCAGCCAATCCCGTGGACGATACCTCTTGGGTGTCTCCATTCATCTGTTCCTTCTCTCCTCCCTCTGCTACGGGCACTCCTCCTCCTCCTCCTCCTCCTCCTCCTCCTCCTCCTCCTCCTCCAAGGGATAATAGTATCCTAGATTTAGTTTTCACTACCGACATTGATCTGATTGATTACTGCGATATAGGTGAACATTTGGCAAACAGTGATCACAGGCTAATCAGATGCGGCATAAATTGCAATGTAGACGTCACAGAAAATCGGTTATTAGTCCCAAATTATAATAAAGCAGATTTCACGAAGATCAGCAGGGTACTAAGCGAAGTTGAATGGATTGACCTACTAAATGGTAATAACGCCGAAAACATGTGTAATGTATTCACTAATAAACTCCAATCGGTGGTGGAAAAACATGTTCCCATGGTAAGAAAACGTTTGAATAACATAAACAGACCCAGTTGGATGAATAATGAGATCCAACAAATCATTGGCAGAAAGCGCCGAGCGTATAAAGTTTACAAACGATCAAATGCAGACTGCGATTCTAGAGAATACAATGACGTCAAACGTCGCTGCAAAGGACTAATTAAGTCTAAAAAGCGCGAGTATGAAGAAAAAATTGCAAAGGAATCCAAATCAACCCGAAAAGGTTCTTTCAATACGTTCGAAGTAAGAAAAACGTCAAAACAAGTATTGAGCCACTGAAAGATAATAATAATATCTTGGTAAATGATAATAAGAGTATGGCGTTCGTACTCAATGAATACTTTAATGCGGTATTTATTAAAGAAGACGAAACTCCATTACCAGAACCAGTAAACATGTATGCAGGACTCGAAAGGGATAGACTGGTAATAGGAGAGATAACAGTAGACGAAATATCAAAGTATTTGCTGAAACTTGACCCAGCAAAATCCGTGGGGGTGGACGAAATCTCGCCGCGACTACTTCGCGAATGTCACAGTCAACTTTCGCTCCCATTAAAGATTATTTTCAATAAATCGCTATGTGAAAAAAATGTTCCTAGTATGTGGAAATTAGCTAATGTTACACCGATATTCAAGAAAGGGAGTAAGAGCCTCGCAAGTAATTATCGCCCAATTAGTCTAACGTCCGTGATTGTTAAACTATTTGAGAAAATATTGCGGGATAAATAGTGTCTTTTCTCGATGAAAATAACTCAATACTAAACTCCCAGCATGGATTTCGAAATAAGAGATCCTGCTTAACAAACCTACTGGATTTTTTAATGTCATTTATTCAACTGGACGCTAAAATTCCCTCGGATGTAATATACCTTGATTTCAGAAAGCCTTCGATACAGTTCCACATAAGCGACTGTTGACCAAGCTAAGGGCACATGGCATAGGAGAGCAATTATGTTCATGGATTGGCGATTGGCTTTCAAATCGTAAACAACGGGTAGTAATAAATGGTGAGGCATCTGATTGGTTAGATGTCACTAGTGGGGTGCCTCAGGGCTCGGTCTTGGTCCTACTCTTTTTCTGATATTAATCAACGATCTGGACTGCGGACTTGTATCTAAAATATCAAAATTTGCAGATGACACCAAATTAGGCGGTAAAGCATATACTAGAGAAAACTGCGAACTCATACAAAGTGATCTCGACAAACTATCAGATTGGAGTGATAATGGCTATTAAAATTCAATTCCGATAAATGTAAAGTAATGCATATAGGCAACGATAACCTCAAATATAACTATCAAATGCAAAATAAATCGTTAACTGAAGTACAGCAGGAAAAGGATCTAGGTGTCATCATCAGTAATGATCTGAAAACCAGTTCGCATTGCCTAGCTGCCAGTAAAAAGGCAAATATGATGTTGGGCTTTATTAAACGTAACTTTGAACATAAAACTCCGAAAGTAATGACACAATTATACACGTCCTTGGTTAGGCCGCACTTGGAATATGCCGTTCAATTCTGGTCGCCCTGTTTCGTAAAAGATCAAGCCAATTGGAATCAGTGCAAAGAAGAGCAACCAAACAAATTCCATCTCTGCGAAATTCATCTTATGAAGAGAGACTGCGGAAACTTAATATGTTTTCCTTAAAGGATCGTAGAATCCGTGGGACTTGATAGAAACCTTTAAGATCCTAAAAGGTTTTGATGTCATTAATCAAGAGAACCATTCGAGCTTTCAACTCAAGTGACAACAAGAAATAATGGTTTAAAACTAAACGGTCAACGTTGCATCACCGATCTCCGTAAAAATTATTTCAATGTTAGAGTCGTTGATCGATGGAACAAGTTACCAGCAAATGTTGTCGGAGCCAACACAATAACTACATTCAAAAACAGACTTGACGCGCACTGTAAAGTAAATGGGTATTGATAGTGCGAATTCGTATCTAGTCCCCCGTATCGATTAGTTGTAGTGGTAGTGGTAGTTGTAGTTAGTATTTTTCATATCCTATCATTCTGCACTATGAAACTTCCATGTTCCTATCCTCTTTAGGGACATGGTATAATTTTCCAACTGTTTTCTTACAAGTAGTTGATAGTTAGTAGTATGTAGTTCAGCAGATACCCTCGCTATGGACCAATAGGTCTCCTGGTGTCTGTTACTCCTATGTAATCCTATGTAATCCTCCTCCACCGTGCGTTCGGAAAGGGGGAGTGAAGGGGCTCCCATTTTCGCGAACTTAAACGTGCGGCGAGTACACTTAACTATACGTCAAGCCAGTGTTGCTATATCGTAGCTATAAATTACTTGAGAACACTAGAGCTATATATCATTACTGCTGCACTAATAATCTTGTCTCTTTGGCCTGTGACTTACAAGATGATCAGATTTGGCTTATTATTATTATTATTATTATTATTATTATTATTATTATTATATTATTATTATTATTATTATTGTAAAAGGTAACAGAAGAGAGGGCTAGGGGAGGGAAGGAGGGAGGGAAGGAGGGAAGGAAGGCCTGAGGGAAGATTTTAATGAGGTCTGAATAAGGATGAAAGAAACCCTCTTGGAGATTAAGGAATTGCAATTTTGGCTGTCTTTTTTTTTTTCTCTCTCTCTCTCCTCTCTTTTCTCTTCTCGTCGTCTCTCTCTCTCTCTCTCTCTCTCTCTCTCTCTCTCTCTCTCTCTCTCTCTCTCTCTCTCTCTCTCTCTCTCTCTCTCTCTAAACCCGCATTGTTATGCATTAATTTATGGGAAACTCATCAAATATTCACAGCTGCCTCAAAATTCAATCCCGTGTTTGTTTATTTCCACGCAAACTAACATCATGCCCGACCACTAAATAATGACCACGGTAAATACCAACTACTACTACTGCTACTACTGCTACTACTACTGCTACTACTACTACTACTACTACTACTACTACTACTACTACTACTACTACTCTACTACTACTACTACTACTACTACTATGCTACTACTATTTACTACTACATCTACCTACTACTACTACTACTACTACTACTACTACTACTACTACTACTACACTACCCACTACTACTACTACTACTACTTTCTGCTACCACTACTACTTACTACTACTACTACTACTACTACTACTACTACTACTACTACTCACTACTGTCTAAAACGACTATTTCTACGATTTCTTAAACGACCTCCTTTACTACTACTACTACTACTACTACTACTACTACTACTACTATACTACTACGACTACTACTACTACTGCTACTACTACTACTACTACTACTACTTTCTACTACTACTGCTACTACTACTACTACTACTACTATACTACTACTACTACTACTACTACTACTACTACTACTACTACTACTACTGCTGCTACTACTACTACTACTACTACTACTACTACTACTACTACTATTACTGTACTAAAACGACTACTTCTACGATTACTTAAACGACCTCCTTTACTACTACTACACTACTACTACTACTACTACTACTACTACTACTACTACTACTGCTACTACTGTTACTATTATACAAAAGATGATGAATACAAATCGCCCAGCAATAAATGTTTTTATTTGTATTTCAGGTTGAGAGAGAAAAGAAAGAAACTAGATAAATAAAAAACAAGCGAAAAACAAAGAAAATGCAATATGAAAGTGGAATTTAATTCCTAAAAAAAAAAATTACTTTATAAATTTTTTTGGTAATTAAATTTCCCCCCCGGGGCGTTTTTTTTTGGTTTTTTTGGGGGGTTTGGGAGTTCGCTTTGTTTTTTTTTGAAGGTCATAGGGGGGAAGGGTTTAGTACTCCCAAATGGGTATAGAGCCTGGAGATTAGGGGGTTTTTACCCGTAGTAAAACTTATAATGGGATGATTTTTTTGGGGTTTTTAGGGAGAGAAGAGAGCGAGAGGGAGGGGAGGATGAGACGAGGGGAAGGAGAGAGAGAGAGAGGAGAGAGAGAGAGAGGGTTTGGGTTTTAGGGGAAGGGGTTTAGAGAGGGAAATGGGTTTGAGAGGAAAAAAGGGTTAAGAGAAGAGAGAGGAGAGAAGGGGGAAGAAGAAAAGAGAGAGAGAGAGAGAGAAGAGAGAAGAGAGAGAGGGGAAAAGGGGAGGAAGAGAGAGAGAGAGGAAGAGAGGGAAAGGGATAGAGAGGGGGGTAGAGGAGAAATGGGTTGAGAGAGAGAGAGAGAGGGGAGAGGACAGAGAGAGGGGGGGGAGAGAGAGAGAGAGAGAGAGAGAGAGAGAGAGAGAAGAGAGGAGAGGAGAGGAAGAGAGGAGAGGAGGGGAGAAAATGGGAAAAAACATAACTGAAGGGTTTTCCCAATATGCTTAAGGGGATCAAAATCCTTGTTAGTGGAGGTTGGG
This sequence comes from Chionoecetes opilio, assembly GCA_016584305.1. Taxonomy (NCBI): domain Eukaryota; kingdom Metazoa; phylum Arthropoda; class Malacostraca; order Decapoda; family Majidae; genus Chionoecetes; species Chionoecetes opilio. Next base: position 236,590 of record JACEEZ010010590.1, read on the forward strand.
CGCCCACATAAAGGGTCCGGGGGCGGGGGGAAGGGCATGGCAGGATCGGAAATCTCTCATTCTATTTTTATTTTTAGTAAAGAGAATCGAAACCCTTTAAAAATTTATCAAACCCCCTTTGTTGCTTTTAGTAAAAACCTCTTTTTAAAGTAACAAACCCCTTTTTTATTGTATCAAAACCTCTTAAAAAGTATCTGAAACCCCTTGTTATTGTAATCGAAACCTTTTATAAAGTATTTAAAACCCCTTTGGGTTTTGTAGTAAAAAACCTCGTATAAAGTATTTAAACCCCCGTTTATTGTGTCAAAACCTCTTAAAAAATTTACCTAAAAACCCCTTTTTGCTGTAGTAAAAACCTTTTAAAAAAGTACTAAACCCCTTGTTATTTTTAGTAAAAACCCTCTTAAACAGTAAACGAAATCCTTGTTTTTTGTAGAAAAAACCCTTTTGTTTTAAAAAACAATTTTTTTAAAAGGGAACATTACGCCCAAAAACATAAAAAAATTTATATATTGATTTGTTTTTTTTTGTTTGGCTCGAAATATTTGAAATCTTTAAATCGTAAGTAATTTTTTTTAAAAAGGGGGTAAAAAAAGGTTTTTTTTGGTAAAAAAACAAAGGGCGGATTGAGGGGAAAAGGGCGAAACATAAGATTTTGGGGTTTATATATTTTTTTTATTTCGTTGAAAAACTTCTGTAGTTTTTTATCGTAAGGTGTAGTTTTTTAATCGGGGGTTGTTGTTACCCGTGAGGTGTAGTTGTTTCGTAAGGTGTAGTTTTTTTACCCGTGGGTTATTTTGTTTCGTGAGGTGTATTTGTTATCGTAAGGTGTAGTTGTTATCGTGAGGTGTAGTTTTTTATGTGGGGTGAAAGTTGTTATCGAAAAGGTGTAGTTGTTATCTTTGGGTTTTTGGTTGTTTACGAAATGTAGCTGTTATCGTGAGGTGTTTTGTTATCGTGAGGGGGTAGTTGTTATCGTGGGGTTTTAAGTTTTTTTCGTGAGGTGTTTTTTTGTTTCTTTAGGTGTTTTTTGGTACGGTGAAAGTTGTTATCGTGAGGGTAGTTTTTATGTAAGATGTTTTTGTTATGGGTAAAGGTTTTAAATTTGATAGTGTAGTAATTTTTGGGGGAATTTAAAAAAGGGGAGGGGGCTGTTTGAAAAGGAACGCGAAAAGGTCTTTTCGCTAGTGGGGGAAAACCCTGTTTGTTTTTTTGCCATTTTTTTCATGGGTTTGGAAGTTTTTTAAGTAAAGATTTGATTTTTTCCCTTTTACTTTTTTTTCCTCTTTTTTTTAAAATTTCTTTATTTACTCTTTTTACCTCTCTTTTTCCTTTTTTTTTCTTTTGTTATTTTTTTTTTCCTTTTAAAATAGCGCATTTTTTCCCCAAAGTTGATAATTTTGGGCTTTGGTTTTCGGAGGACACTGTTCGTGATTCTTTGTGGGATTTTTTGTCTATTCCCCTTTTTCCCCGACCGAAAGGGGCAGTATTGGGTGCCCTTTTCGGCCCTCACCCCTTACTAAATCATGTATTACCCACTGTAGATGGTTTGGGACGTGTGTATAAAAGGTATGTGAAAGTTCATTTTCATTTCCCAGTTGTGGGTCGGAGGGGGCCCTTTTTTATGGGCCCACTCCCTGAAGGGGAAATCTTTTTGCTGTTGAGTTTTTTTTTTATTGTCTTCTTTTAAATTTCTGTCTTCCATTTCTTTCTCTTTCATTCCTCTTACTCGCCATAAAAACAACAAAAAACCCCAATAACGTATAAATTAGGGTAAAAATTTTTTCCTTCCCCGTAAAACAACACAGTTATACACCGCTTAATTTGTTATTGGATTTTGGGGTTTCCCTTTTTGGGTTTTTAAAAGGAGACATTTTCTCTTTGAACTTTCCGCCCCGAAAATAAATATTTTTGGAATATAGAACTTTTTAAAGGTGGGGGGAGGAATTGTCTCCTGTTACAAAATCCCTCTCTCTTCCTTTTTTGTGACCTGAAATCGCTTTTTTTTCGGGGCGCACCCGTGGCTCCCTTTTAACCAAACCCTTACCTTACCAAACCCCTAATAGCCTAATTTATACACCTTATTGTAAACTCTTTTGGTCAAAAATGGTGCGTGTGCTGCCATCTGGTGGGGGGGAAAGTAAACCGCCATTTGTGTTGTACCTACTTTGTTATTATTACTTTTTGTAGCTATTTTTTTTTTATAATATTTTTTTTGTTTATTATATAAATTCTGGGAAATGTTTGCATCGGAAAATTACTTGTATTAGCTTTTTTTTGATACTAAATTTGTTTTTTGTTTTTTTAAATTTATTTAGTTTTTGTTTACGTGAGGTTGGGTAAAAAAAAAAAACTGAAATGGAATGATGAATATTCTTCGGGTTTTTGGAAAAAAATTTAAAAAGGGAATAAAGAAAACAAAAAACATAAGGGTATAATAAATAAACACGGGGTAATTTATATTTTCCCCCCCAAAACCCCAAACGATTTTCTGATGCCCCTTAAATGTTTTTCTGGGGGTGTTTTTTTTTTTGAAGGAATCTCCCTAACCGTTTTTTCCCGCATTTTTTTTTTTTTTTTTTTTTTTTTTTTTTTTTTTTATAGGTAGATACGGGTTGGGTTTTTTTTTTTTTTTTTTTTTTTTTTTTTTTTTTTTTTTTAAGTTGGGTTTAAAGGGTTGGTTTAGGTATGGGTTAAATGGGGTTTGGGTTAGGTTAGGTTAGGTATGGGGTTGGTTGGGTTTAAAGGTAGGGTTTTAGGTTTGGGTTTAGGGAAAAGGGTTAGATTGGTTTGGGTTTTCCTATTTTTTTTTTTTGTCTTTTTTGCAAAAGAAAAAAACAAAAAATTGCGTCAAAAAACGGTTAGCAGTTTCCTTAAAAACACATAAAAACCCACCAAAAACAAAAAAAAATTGGCGCATCAAAAAAATGGGTTGGGTTTGGGGTTTAAAACTTTTTTGACCAAACACCTATTAGGGGGATATTTTTAATGTTTTTAAAAGAAAAAAATCCCTTTTTGGGCAGTTTTTTTATAGGCGCCCACGTTAAGTTGGGAAATGGGGCCCCCCCCACCCCCCCCTTCCGAACGAAGGGATTGGGTGGGGTTTTGGGTTTTGGGAATTGGTTTTTTAAGGGCGGAACTTGGGAGTAAGGCTTTTCTAAACCCAACCCCCAAACCCCTCGCCAAACCCCGTGGCCCGATACTCTTGGGTGTCCCCCTTCACCCTTTTCCCTTCTCTCCTCCCTCTGCGGGGGGAAACTCCTCCCCCTCCCCCCTCCTCCCCTCCTCCTCCTCCTCCCCCTCCAAGGGAAAATAGTATCCTAGTTTTAGTTTTCACTACCGACATTGATCTGATTGATTATTTCGTTTATGGGTAAACCTTTTGGGAAAAACAGTGATCACCGCTAATCAATGGGGCCCAAAAAATTCCCCAATGTGGGAAGGCCCAAAGAAAATCTTTATTAGTCCCCAAATTATAATAAAGCAGATTTCACGAAGATCACCCGGGTTTCTAAGCGAATTTTGAATGGTTTGACCAAACTAAATGGAAAATAACCCAAAAAAACATTTTAAATGTATTCACTAAAAAACTCCAATCGGGGGTGAAAAAACCCTGTTTCCCATGGTAAAAAAAACGTTTGAAAAAACATAAACAAAACCCCGTTGGAGGGGAAAAATGAAAACCAAAAAATCATTGGCAGAAAGCGCCGAGCGTATAAATTTTAAAAAACGTAAAAAATCAACTGCGATTCTGGGAGAATACAATGACGTAAAACGTCGCTGCAAAGGACAAAAATTAAGTCAAAAAACGGGGAGTATGAAGAAAAAATTGAAAAGGAACCCCAAAAACCCAAACCCAAAAAGGTTCTTTCAATACTTTTCCGAAGTAAGAAAAACCCCTCCCAAAAAAAGTATTGGGCCACTTTAAAAGATAAAAATATAAACTTGGTAAATGATAATAAGATTTGGGGTTGTACTCAAAGAATACTTTAATGCGGGATTTATTAAAGAAGACGAAAAACCCCCATTACCAAACCATAAAAAATTTATGCAGGCTCGAAAGGGATAAAAATGGTTTTAGGGGAGATAACATAGACGAAAAATCAAAGTATTTGCTTAAAAACTTGACCCAGCAAAAACCCGTGGGGGGGGAAAGAAATCTCGCCGCACTCCTTTTGCGAATGCCAGTCAACTTTCGCTTCCCCTTAAAAAATTTTTTTCAATAAATCGGGGGTAGTGAAAAAAAAAGTTCCTAGTATGTGGGAAAATTTGCTAAAGTTAAAAAAACCGATATTTAAAAAAGGGGGTAAGAGGGCCCCGCAAGTAAATTTTGCCCAATTTTGTCCCAAGGGCCGTGATTGTTTTAACCCATTTGAGAAAAAAATTGGGGGGATTAAAAAAGTTTTTTCTCGATGAAAAAAAACCCCCAAAAACTAAACCCCCACATGGATTTTAAATAAAGATTCCTGCTTAACAAAAATTTCGGGGTTTTTTTAATGTCATTTATTTTAAATGGGGCGGGTAAAATTTCCCCCGGATGTAATATAAACCCTTTATTTTTTAAAAAAAGCCTTCGATACAGTTTTCCCCATAAGGGGACTTTGACCAAGCTAAGGCACAAAGGCAAGGAGAGAATTATGTTCCGGATTGGCCCATTTGGCTTTCAAAATCGTAAACAAAAGGGAGTAAAAAATGGTGAGGCATTTTGATTGGTTGATGTCCCCCTTTGTGGGGTTTCCCAGGGCTCGGTCTTGGGTTTCCCACTCTTTTTCTGATATTTTATAAAAGATCTGGGGCTGCGGACTTGTATCTAAAATATCAAAATTTTCAGGGTGACACCAAATTTAGGCGGAAAACATATACTAGAGAAAATGCGGGAATTTATCCCAAATTTATCTCGACAAAAATATCAGAAATTTGGGGTGATAAATGGCTATTTAAAAATTTAATTTCCCATAAATGTAAAAATAAAAAATTTTAGGAAAAGATAAACCCCAAATTAACTATTTAAAAAGCAAAATAAATCGTTAACTGAAGTAAAACAGGGAAAAGGATCTAGGTGTTTATCATCAGTAAAGATCTAAAAAAACCCGTTCGCTTGCCTAGCTGCCCGTAAAAAGGGGAAAATATGTTGGGGGGGCCCTTTTTTAAACGTTTAAATTTGAAAAATAAAAACTCCAAAAGTAATGGAAAAAATTATACACGGGCCTTTGGGTTAAAGGCCCCCCCTTTGGGAAAATGCCGTTCAATTCCCGGTCGGGCCCCGTTTTTGTTAAAAAAAATCAAAGGGCCAAAATTTGGAAAACAGTGCAAAAAAAGGGGCAACCCAAACCCAAAATTCCATCTCTTTTTAAAATTTTAAATTTATTAAGGGAACTCGGAAACTTAAATGTTTTCCTTGGTCTAAAACTTTCCCCTTTTAGGAAAACCTTTTGACCTTGGTTTTATTTTTCCATTAAACCGGCCCCCCTTTTGGCTTTCCTCTGGACAACAAGAAAAAGGTTTTCAAACTTAAAAGGTTTTCCCCCCAAAAACCCCTCTGGGAAAAAAAATTTCAAAGGGGTGGGGGATTTTATGGGAACCCAAGTTTCCAGCCAAAAGGGTTTTGGAAGCAAACCCCAAAAACCTTTTTTCATTCAAAAACAACGAGCCACTTTTTTAAATAACCAAAAGGGAGGGGGAAGTCCGCGGAAAAACCCTTCCTAAAAAATCCCCCGAATCCATTAAAAATTTGTAATTAAAAAGGGGTTTTAAGGTTGTTTTTTCATAACCATTCCGCACTTTTGGGAAAAAAAAAAAACTTTAAATTTTCCATCCCAGGGAAAAATGGTAAATTTCCCCAAAGGTTTTTTTAAAAAGGGGGAAATTTTAGAAAATAAATGGGGATTTAGGATTCGGTATGGAAAAATTTTCCGGGGCTGTTACTCTTGTAATTTTAGTTCCCCCCCCGTTTTTGGGGGAAAAGGGGAGGGGTTTTAAAGGGGGTATTTTTTTCCCTTTTAAAACCCTCATTAAATTAACGTCCCCAACCCTTTCTATATCTCTAAAATTTTTGGAACCCCTCTAATTCCATCCCCTTTTAACTTAAATTTTCCCCTGTTTCTTACCAAAGTAGTTTGGGGGGGTTTTAATTATTATTATTAAAAAAAATTTTTTATTTTTAAAAAAAAAAAGTAAAAAATTTTTATTTTTTTTTATTTGTAAAAGGGAACGAAAGGGGGGCTTGGGGGGGAAAAGGGGGAGGGAAGGGAGGGAAGGAACAAATGGGGAAAGAATTTTTAATATCTAATTTTAAGGTTTTAAAAGGAAAAACCCCCTTTGGAAATTTAAAAATTCAAAATTTTGGCTGTCCCTTTTTTTTTTCCTTCTTCTTCTTTCTTTTTTTTTTTTTTTTCTTCTTTTTTTTTTTTTTTCTTTTTTTTTTTCTAAAAGGATTGTTAGGGGGGAAATTTAAGGGGGGAAAACCCAAAATTTTTTCAAAGGTTGGCCCCCAAAAAATTCAATTTGGTGTTTTTTTTTTTCCCCCAAAAAACCTCCTCCCCCACTTTCCCTTACCCTCTCTCTCTCCCCCCTCTCCCACTGCTTCTCTCTTCTCTCTCTCTCCTCTTCCCCCTTCTTCCAAACTTCTCTTCTCCCCCCTCCCCTCTCTCTTTTCTTTCATCTCCCCCTACTCTCTATCCTCTAAACCCCCCATTTTTTCTATTTTATTTTAAAATACCTATTACCAAATCCTAAAAATTAAAACCCTTTTTGTTCCAAAATTTTCCAAACTATACCCCACCCCCCACTAAATTACCACTAAAAAACCCCCTACACTATACCTTTTATAAAACGGCTATTTCTAAAATCCCCTTAAAACACCTAAATTTTCTTTCTTTCTTTTATTTAAATACTAATAACCCCACTTTCTTTTATTTCTAATTAAATTCCCACTTTCTAATTAAATACCCATCTATTTCTACCTAAATACTACTACTACTCTCTATAAAGCTCTACTATAAATACTTACTACTACCCACTACTTACTTACACTACTTAAATACTAACCCAACCCACTACTATACTTTCTCTCTAAATACACTACTACTACTACTACTACTACTAATACTAAATATTAAATGTACTAAAAAGACTAATTTTTACGGGTTTCTTTTAAAAGACCCCCCCTTTACTACTTACAAATTTCCACTACTACCCCATACACTACTACTACTTTTACTACTACTGCTTACTACTTTACTAGTATACAAAAATGATTAATTACCAAAAAGGGCCACAATAAATTTTTTATTTTATTTCATAAAAAAAGGAAAAAACTAATTAAATAAAAAAACGGGGGGGGGAAAAAACCCCAAGAAAAATGCCAAATATTAAATAAAAATCACAAAAATTTTCCGTAAAGAAAATCAAAAAAGAAAAGAGAAAAAAGTTTTAGGGAAAAAAAAAGGAAAAAAAAAAGGAAAAAAAAGAAAATTAAATTTAAAAAAAAAAGGGGGGAAAAAACCAAAAAAATAAAAAATAAGGAAAAATTTTTGGAAAAGGAAAAAAGAACGAAGAAGGGGTGGGAAAAAAAATTTGGTTTTTTTGGGAATTTTGGGGTTTCCGGGGGGTTTTTTTTCTTTTTTTTCTTCTTCTTTTTGCTTTTTCGCCTTTTTTCTTCGGGTTCTGCCCTTTTTTCTTCTTTCTTCTTCTTCTGCTTCCCTTTTTCTGCTTCTTCTTCGCTTTGCTTTTGCTTCTTCTTTGCTTCCCTTTTTCCCTTTTTCTTCTTTTTGCTTCTTCTTTTTGCTTCTTTTTCGCTTCTTCTTCTTTTTTCTGTAAAAAATTTCTTTTTGTATGAATTTTATTTTAGCTGATGTTAATATCATTATTTGTGTTGAGTTTGGTGTTACCTTTTTTATTATTTTTTTTCTTCTTCTTCAATAATTAAAAATTTTTTGGGGGCTATTTCCCTTTAAATTTTACAGATTTTTTGTCCCCTTTTTCTTTCTAACCCCCATACTATACTTTTCTATACTTCTACTACTATACTACTACTATACTACTACTAAATAATCTATTTTCTACTACCACTACCAAATTTTTAAACCCCTACTACTACTACTATCCTAAAACCCAAACCCCTACCCCCCCTACTATACTTTCTACTACCCAAATACTACCACTTTTTACTTTTTAATACTACACTATTACTACTATCACTACCACCACTACTACCACTACTACCACTACTACTACTACCACTACCACTACCACTACCACTACTACCACTACTATCACTACCACTACTTCTACCACCACTACTACTACTACTACTACTTAGAGGTTTTAAAGAATAGTCAGCCAAGTTTTAGCTATCTTTTTTATTAATATATTGACAAGTGTCTTAGATAGTTGACTTAGGAGTAACCATGGAAACGTAAAGCATGTTTTATATATATCAATCATTATTTTTTTCATAAACAATAACAAAAATATAGATTCCAAAAAAAAACACATGAATTTTGACTATTATATTTGTTGTTTTATATATATATTTTTTTTTTTTCAATATATATTTTCAAGTTTTTCAATTTCATTTTTTCAATTTTTTTTTTTTCAATGTTTCAATTTTGTTTTTGAGTTTGTTCTTGTTTGTTTGCTTGTTTAATTATATTTATTTATACATATTTTTTATTTGAGAGTGTGAGGTTTGAGTATTTACTGATGGTGAGCTGAAGTGGTGATGGTGGTTGTGGTGATGATATGGTACCGTCAATAACACTATAGTCGCTAGTCACTCACTACTACACTAATGTCGCCAGGTATCATATATTACGAATTTTAGCATCACTACAGACGTGTATGTGCCATTTAAGAGGCATGCACAGTAGTTTATATTATGTACATCACACTACATGTCTTCAGTGGCACATACACGTCTGTAGTGATGCTAGAATTCGTAATATATGGCGACTGGCGACATTAGTGCAGTGGCGAGTGACTAGCGACTGTAATGTTATTGATGGTAGTGAGTGATGAGTGTATGTATGTATGTATGGTGAAGGAATGAATGAAGGAGTGAGTGAATGTATTTTGATTTTTGGTTCTAGATGAATATTTTTTTGATGCAAGGTCAAATTCTGAAGCCAAGATTTTTTTTTTCCGTCAAGGGAGTAAGATTTTTTTTCCTAATCTTTTGCAGAGAAAAGGAAAACGTAATGTAAGTAAAGACGAACCCAGTGAACATTTTTAAAAGCATTGATGTCAAGAAATCATATGACGTATAACAGACAACATTGATGTCTAACTCATTATTATTAACATTATCATTATCATCATTATCATCATCATTATCATTATTATCATTCAGACATAGTCGTTCCCGCGTGTAAGCTTTGCACACTAACATAAACACACACTTTTTATTTAGGATTTTTTTTCTTATTACAGAGAACATCATCGTCATCATCATCATCATCATCATCATCATCATCATCATCATCATCATCATCATCATCATCATCATAATCATCGTCATCATCATCACGGTTAATCTAAACATGGGAGGCACCAAATATGACAAGAGTAATATCCTAAACTCAGTCATAATACCTTTTAAACACACTTTAGAAACATTTTTGAAAAACTAAACCAAAAGTTATAGTTATGTGACTTTTTCCCCTATGAACATATACGTAAGCACAGACTGATATAATTTTTATCTTAGAGAATTAACACGTAATATTTCCATTTATTCCATTTATGAACAAGACAGTGATTATAGATTTTTTTTAATGTCCTGGTAATAATAATTGGATAAGATATTGAGTGTCACCTTTAAGCGCGACACGTGGGAGACACAGGTGGCAGACACAGGTGGTAGACACAGGTGGCAGACACAGGTGGCAGACACAGGTGGCAGACACAGGTGGGAAACAGTAATTAACAGGCAGGTGAGCAGGGCGTTGCTACCCTACCTGGCCGGGATGCATAGTGCCGTGCTCTGGAATAGTAGGTGGTATGGGGATGTCTCTAGCCAATCACCGTTGTCCGAGCTCGTGACGTCACATGGGGGTGGAGCTTAACCCCTTCACACCCAGATCCTTCCTTTGCTATATCTGTTGTTAGTCATGAAATTACGAAGAGTAACTGAATATACCAAATTAGCTAGTTGACAAGTATACTAAACAGGTCATATCTATAAACACATTGCTTATTATTCACTAAAAATTGTCTAATGGGAGCCAAATTAAAATGGAAATTATGTTCTGGGACTCAAGGGGTTAATGATCGCTGGGTTATAACCTGTATTTTATGTAACATCATTTATTAAGTTTAGTCTAGGTTAGGTTGGGTTAGGTTAGGTTAGGTTAGTTTAGGTTACGTTAGGATAGATTTAACTATTTAATTAACCCTTTGAAGCCCAGAACGTAATTTTCATTGTAATTTGGCTGCCATTAGACGAGTTTTTAGTGACTATAAGCAATATTTTATAGATATGACCTGTTTAGTATCCTTGTCCACTAACTAATATGGTATATTCAGTGACTTTTCGTGATTTTATGGCTCGACAACATACGATTTTTTATAGCAAAGGAAAGATCTGGGCGTGAAGGGGTTAATGGGTCAAATCTAAAATATAACATACAGATTAGGTTTATGGAACTGTCGCCGATAGGAATTCTCGCCGAAACAACAAACTAGAACTCTCGTCGACGTGGAAATTTTAACCTAACCTGGACAATGGCACCTAATCTAACCTAACTGATCAAGCTAACGATAGTATTTCATCCCTGAATGCAGAAACACGGGTAACACTTGATTAAATGTATATATTGGTCCTGTAATATCAAGAACTGGAACACTCGACGACGGCGGCGAGAGTTCCGATCGGCGACAGTTCCAGGTACCACATATTATAGCCCAGGGATCACGTAGGCTCCACCCCCAATGTGACGTCACGAGCTTGGACATCGGTGATTGGCTCGACATCCCTACACCACATACTACTCCAGGGAAAGGTGATATGCGGCCTGGCTATGATGCGTCACCTGATGAACCATAACATGCCTCACCACACCTGCCATAACACCACGCGACAGGTGGACCGTCCTCATTAGTCACCGACACACACACACACACACACACACACACACACACACACACACACACATACTCACACACACTCACATGCAAACACACACACTCACATGCAAACACACACACTCACACTCACATGCAAACACACACACACACACACACACACACACACATTCACGAGACATTAACTAAGAACAACAAGGAACAGTAGACAAACAGTACAGAACAAAAGGAAACAGTATATAGCAAGAGAAAAGAACACAATTCACAGTAGATTAACAGTAGCGAACCAAAGGAAAAAAGAAAAGTACAGCACAGAACACAAGAAAACAGTCAAAGAAACAGTACAAGATAGCAATATAACAAAAAAAAGCACACACACACCACACACACACACACAAACTAAACATGCACACACACACACCCCACCACCACACACACACAACACACACCACACACACACACGACACAAGCACAAGCACAACACAGTCGGCTCGATCGTGGAGAGGGGACCATGGGACTGAATGATACTTACACAACCACACAAACTCACACCACACACACAGACGCACCACACAAACAACACACACACACACATACACACACTCACTGAATAAATAACACACACACACACACACACACTATGGCATAATACACACACACACCACAAACACTCACTGGATTAACACATACACACACACACACACACACACACCACACACACACACCACACACACACAAACAACAACAAACCACACAACACCACACACACACACACACACACACACTCACACACACACTCACTGAATAACACAAGATGCCTCCTTTCTCGGTTTCTTCTCGCAAAAGTTGTCTAGACCAGTTAAATGAAGGCTGGTTTTAGCGCGGAGGATAAGCAGATCAGTGCGTATCGAAGGTCTGCGTACGTTAGGCGCCACCATCCCGTAGGCGTCGCTCAGCCGGCGGCGTATAGATAGGCCCCGGTATCTGCTGGAGCCGCCTGGGATACCGACCGGGCAGGAGGTAGCGGTGGTTTGCCTGCGGGAGAGGGGATGAAGATGCTTGGGTAGTGGTATTGGTGGTATTGTTGGTAGTGGTGTGTGTGTGTGTGTGTGTGTGTGTGTGTGTGTGTGTGTGTGTGTGTGTGTGTGTTTTACTGTTATATATTGTTATCTTCTACTGTTTTTTTACTGTTGTCTTGTGTTCTGTACTGTTTGTTTGTCTGTCTGTCTGTCTGTCTGTTTGACTGTCTGTCTGTCTGTCTGTCTGGCTGGCTGGCTGTCTATCTGTCTGTATATATGTCTGTCTATCTGCTTGTTTGTCTGTCTGTCTGTCTGTATGTCTGTCTGGCTGTCTGGCTGTCTATCTGTCTGTATATATATATGTCTGTCTATCTGCCTGTTTGTCTGTCTGTCTGTCTGTCTGTTTGTTTATCTGTCTGTATATGTTTCTGTTTATCTGTCTTTCTCTCTCTCTCTCACTCTCTTTCTCTCATTCTCCCTTTTCTCTCTCTCTCTCTCTCTCTCTCTCTCTCTCTCTCTCTCTCTCTCTCTCTCTCTTCTCTTCCTCTCTCTCATCTCCTCTCTCTCTCTCATATGATAAGCTTCTTTCTACTGCTTCCGCTTCAAACCTTCACCTCCCTACTTTCCTCCTCCGCCCTCCTCTCACTCCTCCTCCTCCTCCTCCTCCTCCTCCCCCTCCCACTCCTCATCCTCTTACTCTCTCTTTCTCCTCCTTCTCCATGCCTAATTATCCTTATTCTTTTTCTTCTGTTTCTTTTTAATATCCGCTTTTCCTTTGCACTTTCGGCATATCTTTTTTTCTTTCTTTTTTCCCTTATTTTTCCTCTTCTTTGTCCTCCTCGTCTTGTCCTCCATTTTCCCCTTTCCTCCTTCCTCTTCCTCATCCTCTCCTCTTCCCTCTTCCTCTTCCTCCTCCTACTTCACCTTCTCCTCCTCCTAATCCTCCTTCCTCCTCTTCCTCTTCCTCTTCCCTCTTCTCTGCCTCCTCCTCCTCCCTCCTCTTCCTCTTCCTCTTCCTCTTCCTCCTGTTTCGTGTATTAATCTCCTTCACATTTTCTTCTCTATTTCTCCATATTCTCCTCTTTCACATCTCTGTCTGTTCTTATTCCTTTGTTGTCCTCTCTCTCTCTCTCTCTCTCTCTCTCTCCTCTTCTCTCTCTCTCTCTCTCTCGCTCTCTCTCTCTCTCTCTCTCTCTCCTCTCTCTCTCTCTCTCTCTCTCTCTCTTCTCTCTCTCTCTCTCTCTCTCTGATGCACACCCTCCTTTTTGTCAATTATCTCTCTCGTTCCTACATCACGACATAAATGATTGGTCTCTCTCTCTCTCTCTCTCTCTCTCTCTTCTCTCTCTCTCTCTCCTCTCTCTCTCTCTCTTCTCTCTCTCTCTCTCTCTCTCTCTCTCTCTCTCTCTCTCTCTCTCTCTCACTCTCTCTCTCCTCTCTCTCTCTCAGCTCTCACAACACCCACACACACACACTCACCCCTGTTGGACGGGACAAACTTTCTTGTGCAGTGCTGGTGACATCTCCATGGGTAGGTTAGCCAAGACAAACAGCTCGTAGAAAAGTTTGTCCACGTTGAAATTCATCTTGGCTGAGGCGTCGACGTAGGCACAGCACGATAGGGAGGACACGAACGTCTGTACCTCCTCCGCCGTCACCACCCTACAGCAGAAGGCACAGCAGAAGGAGTGATTAGGTGCTGTAGATGTAGGAAGAAGTAGAAAAATAGTGAAAGCAGATGGAAAAGTGATTAGGTGGTGAATATTAAAATGATTGAAAATATAAATAAATAGTGCACAGGTTATTAAGCACAGGAGAAAAAGGAATTATTACGCATTCTTTTTTTAATTAGGTAAAAAATTCTGGCCCCTTGCTGCTTACTGACTGATATTTGATGCCAGGAGAAGAGTTCAGAGAGATTATACAAGGGAGTGGGGTGGGATAATTTAATTCGGGCGGTGTCTTGTTACTCCTCTCTCGAAAAGATTGAAGTCGTAAGAAGGTGGGAAACTAGAAACAGAAAGAGAGTTCCAGAGTGACATGAGAATGGAAAACAAAATAGTCTCAGGGTTCTTCTAAATTTCTAAATAATACAGTTCTTCTAAATTTCAGTTTTAGTTGGATCATAGTTTACCATATTATCAGGTGAACATAGGCATGATTCTAAGCACTAAGATGAGACCTTAAGATAGAATGGATTTTTTGCTTCGTTAAAAAAAATAGACTATAGGTGATATGTTATAGGTGGTGTTATAGGCGATGTTATAGGTGATAGGTGATATATATAGGTGATGAAGATGTTAGAAATATAGTAAACATTATACACAGGAGAAAATAAATGTGTTATGAAAATGAGTAACATGACATGAGAGAGAGAGAGAGAGAGAGAGAGAGAGAGAGAGAGAGAGAGAGAGAGAGAGAGAGAGAGAGAGAGAGAGAGAGAGAGAGAGAGAGAGAGAGAGAGAGAGGAGAGAGAGAGAGAGAGAGAGAGAGAGAGAGAGAGAAGATAGGAGGAAGAGAGATAATTGACAAGAAAGGAGGGTTGTTGCATCACGAGGTGAGAGAGAGGAGAGAGAGAGAGAGAGGAGAGAAGAGGAGAGGAGAGGAGAGAGAGAGAGAGAGAGAGAGAGAGAGAGCGAGAGAGCATTTTAAATAGTAAATTAATATCAGGTTTCAAAAATCGAATTAACGAAGAAGGAAGATGGCGTAGCGAGTAATAGAAGGAGGAGGATTAGGTGGTGAAGATGTAAGGATAAGAACATAAAAACATAAAAAAAAGAAGGAAGCTACAAGAGGCCGTAGGATAAATAGGACAAAAAAGTACCCAGGTTATAAAAAAACTATTGTATTAGATTTTTTTTTTTTTACATCACAAAGGACTGGCCAAGGGGAAACAATAAAAAGCATAAAAAAAGTCCGCTTAATTGCCAGTCCCTATAAAGAAGACCGTAAGAGATTATAAAAAGGACAGGGGTGGGATGATTGAATTCGGGCGGTGTCTTGTTACTCCTCTCTCGAAAAGATTGAAGTCGTAAGAAGGTGGAGAAATAGAAAGAGAAAGAGAGTTCCAGAGTGACATGAGAATGGACAAAAATAAGTCTCAGGGTTCAAAGACCGAATTAGTGAGGAAGGAAGGTGTTGAGAATAATTAAGGAAGGGGAGGAAGGAAGGAAGGAAGGAAGGAAGAAAGGAGAGAAGGAAGGAAGGAAGGAAGGAGGAAGGAAGGAAGAGGACGGAGGGAAGGAGAAGAAGGAAGGACAGGAAGGAGGAAGGAAGAAGGAAGGAAGAAAGGAAGGATAGGAAGGAAAGAAGGAAAGGAAGGAAGGAAGGAAGGAAGGAAGAAGGAAAGAAGGAAGGAAGGAAGGAAAGGAAGGAAGGAAGGAAGGAAGGAAGGAAGGAAGGAAGGAAGGAAGGAAGGAAGGAGGGAGGGAAGGAAGGAAGGAAGGAAGGAAGGAAGAAGGAAGGAAGGAAGGAAGGAAGGAGGGAAGGAAGGAAGGAAGGAAGGAAGGAAATGGAAGGAAGGAAAGGAAAGGAGGGAAGGGCAGAGGGATGGAGGGAGGGGAGGGAGGGGAGGGGAAGGGAGGGAGGGAGAGAAGGAAAGGAAAGGAAGGAGGGGAAGAGAAGAAGGAAGGAAGGAAGGAAGGAAGGAAGGAAGAAGGAAGGAAGGAAGGAAGGAAGGAAAGAGGAAGAGAAGGTGTTAAGGGTGGAGGAGAAAACTGTTGCGCGTTATAGCTGCTTGATGTGAGATTAATGATTATGACATGGTTCAGAGAGAGAGAGAGAGAGAGAGAGAGAGAGAGAGAGAGAGAGAGAGAGGGAGAGAGAGACGAGGGAGATTGAGATGAGGGAGAGAGATGAGAGAGAGAGAGAGAGAGAGAGTGCCGCACACATTCGACTTAGTGCCGGTAAGGTGTGGTGTGTTAAGGTGACCTGTAGAGTGCGCGTGACAAGTGCCTGTGACAGTGACCTTCAACCTGTTCCATTGTAAACATTGTGTACATTTCTGCTATAACATAAGGCATAGCTGTAAGATAGATGTCGCCGTACAGAGGACATCTTTAGCTTCAGTCCTTTATTGCCTTTCGTCAACCTCTCAGCCAATTGTGGCCCCGTGTAGGTCATGTGTTAGATGTTAATAAAAAGAAAACAAGAAAAAAAAAAAAGGAGAGGAGAGAGAGAGAGAGAGAGAGAGAGAGGAGACGAGAGAGGAGAGAGGAGACTGAGAGAGAGAGAGAGGAGAGGAGGGAGAGAGAGAGAGGAGAGAGATTGAGAGAGAGGAGAGGAGGAGAGGAGAGAGGACGAGAGGAGAAGGGGAGATGAGAGAGAGAGGAGAGGAGAGAGAGAGAGAGAGAGGAGAGAGAGAAGAGAGAGAGAGAGAGAGAGAGAGAGAGAGAGGGAGAGGGGACGAGGAGTCAAAGACGAAGAGGACGAGAGAGAGGAGAGGATGAACAGGTAAGCTCAGCTAAGCAAACACAGACATACAAACAACAAACAGGAGGAAAAGGCAAACAGATAAAAAGCAAATATTCAAGAGAGAAGACGAGAGAGAACGACGGAAGAGAGAGAGAGAAGAGAGATGAGATGGAGAGAGAGAGAGAGAGAGAGATGAGAGAGAGAAGAGAGAGAGAGAGAGGAGAGATAGAGAGAGTAGATGAGAGAGAGGAGATTTCGGAGCTTTGAAGATAAGGCACCATATGTGAAATTAAGATATGTTAAACCCCACACACACACAAACACACACACACTTCTTCTCTCGTTCTCTTCATTACCTCCTCCTCCTCTCCTCCTCCTCCTCCTCCTCTCCTTCCTCCTTCCTCCTCCTCCTCCCCTCCTCCTCATCATTCCTCCTCCTCCTCCGCCTCGCCCCCTGCTTCTGTAAGTGACTAATGTTTATTCCCCTCTCTCAATTCTAAGACCTACTATACTATTATAATAGCAAAATAATATAAGATACTATAATATATACTATAATAATATAAATACTATAACTACAAATAGCATTGAGACTACTCCTATAGACTATACTACTATAAGACAATCATCCTCTTTCTCTTCCTCTTTTTTGCCTCTTATTCCTCTTCTAACAAAAATATTCATCATTTTCTTGTATTTTCCTATATTCTCGTATTTACTGATGATGTTTTTGATTTTGTGTCTCTCTTTCCTTCCTCTTCCTCCTCTTCTTTTAGTTTTTTCTATCTTTTTACTACTACTACTACTACTACTACTACTACTACTATACTACTACTACTACTACTACTACTACTACTCCTCCTCCTCCTCCTACTACTACTACTACTATCACCACTACCACCACCACCACTACAACTACTACATCCCCTTTACTTTTCACACACTACTACACCACCACCACCACGTCCTTCCCCTCCTCCTCCTTCACTTCCTTCCCTTCCCTACCCTTCCCTTCCCTTCCCTTCCCTTTCCTTTCCTACCCTTCCCTTCTCTTCCCTTCCCTTTCCTACCCTTCCCTTCCCTTCCCTTCCCTTCCCTTCCCTTCCCTTCCCTCCCTTCCCTTCCCTTCCCTTCCACTTCATTCCCTTCCCTTCCCTTCCCTTCCCTTCCCTTCCCTTCCCTTCCTTCCCTTCCCTGCCACCCTTACCTGTGTTCTTTGTCCACCTTGTTCCCGGCAATCACCATGGGCACCCTGGTCGCCGCGACGCCCCTCAGCCTCCTGCGGCTCCCCGACAGAAGGGGCGGGCGAAGAGGCTCACGCCGCGCATTGCTTGGATCTCCAATCGATCCTGCTCCATCAGGACGCCAGGATCCTTCGCCTTCCAGGAATCACGCGCAAATACCCACGATGGGAATGAACGACCAGGATATGAAGATGGGTGTCGCCTACTCCCTGTAGGATACGATGGGAACAAAAAAAGAAAAAGGAAAAAAAAAGGATAAAAAGGATATATAGGATTGTTAAGAAATAAAGGAAAATTAGGGTTTTGTAGTAAATGGAAAAATAGGCGTGTTGTGTACGTAAATAAGGTATGTTATAGGATTAGGACGGGAAGGGAAACAAAAAAAGGAAAAAAAAAAAGAAAAAAAAAAAAAAGGAAGGGAAGGACTTATAAAGGAAATAGAGAAGTGATAAAGACGAGGATGAAGAGGTCGCCTGTAGGATAAGATAAGGATGTGTAGGATGTTATTCTTAAAGGAAACATAAGTGAGATAGGAGTCCCACGAAAAGACCAGGATGAAGAGGTCGCCTGTAAGATAGGATAGGATGTGTAGGATATTAGTTAAGGATATAGAGGGAAGGGAAGTCAGATATTTATTATGAGTTTTTTTTTTTTTTTTTTTGTTAGGTTAGGATAACGATGGGATAAATTATATACTTTATAAAGGATTTATATGTCTGTTTAGGTTTGTAGGACTGTTATTTGTGAAGGAAACATAAGTCAGATGGGAGTGTTTTTAGTGTTCCCAGGTGTTTTGTATAGAAAAATATGGATTGGATAAAGGAGGTTGTAGTAGGATGTTATTCAATTCAAGGAGGGAAACATTAAGTGGATGGCACTAGTTTTTTTTTTGTGTTAGCGATAGGATTGGGGATATAATAATAAAGGATGTTTTGTTGTGTGTAGGTAGGGGAGGTCTATTTCATGAAGGGGAGGAAAGGAAAACTAGTGAGATTGGGAAATTAAATGTTGGTTATTGTTATGTTATATATATATATGTTTTTTTAGCCCGAGAGGCTGAGCATGACCGCGAGGAGAGTTCCATATAAAGACCGCGAAAGATGAAGGAGGGCTGGGTCGGGGTTCACCTGTTGGATAGGATGGTCAAAAGGAAGAAATTGTAATTGTGTAGGATGTCGTGTGAGGGTTCTGAGGAAAACGAAGAAAGGACAGAGGAGGAGCGAAAAGGAAGAGCAAAAGAGAGAAGGGAGAGGACAGAGGAATATGAAGAGAGTGAAGGAGGAGAGGAATATGAAGAGAGAAGGCGAGGAATATGAAAGAAAGAAGAAAGAAGGCGAGGAATATGAAGAGAGAAGGCGTAGGGAATGAAAAGCTGTAGGAATATGAAGAGAGAAGGAGAGGAATATGAAGAGAGAAGGCGAGGAATATGAAGAGAGAAGGCGAGGAATATGAAGAGAGAAGGAGAGGAATATGAAGAGAGAAGGCGAGGAATATGAAGAGAGAAGGCGAGGAATATGAAGAGAGAAGGCGAGGAATATGAAGAGAGAGGAACAGAGAGAAGGCAAAGGAGGAAATGAAGAGGAGAGAAGGAGAGGAATATGAAGAGAGAAGGAGAGGAATATGAAGAGAGAAGGCGAGGAATATGAAGAGAGAAGGCGAGGAATATGAAGAGAGAAGGAGAGGAATATGAAGAGAGAAGGCGAGGAATATGAAGAGAGAAGGCGAGGAATATGAAGAGAGAAGGGCAAGGATATGAGAGAGAAGGCGAAGGAATATGAAGAGAGAAGGGCGAGAATATGAAGAGGAGATGGCGAGGAATATGAAGAGAGAAGGCGAGGAATACAAGAGGAATATGAAGAGGAAAGGAGAGCGAAGGCCGAGGCCGAGGAAGGGGAATATTGAAGAGGCGAGAGGAAGGCGAGGAAAGAGAATTTTTGAAGAACCAGTGAAGGGAGAGGAATTATGAAAGGGAAGAGTAAGGCGAGGAATATGAAGAAAAAGAGAGAGATAGTAAGAGAAGGCGAGGGAAGAGAGAGGAATAATTCCACTAAGTGACGAGTGAGAAGTGAATAAAGGAATATTGTTTGAAGAGAGAGGAGAGGAGGAAGGCGCAAGAGGGATGATAATCTTTTGCTTTGATTGTTTGTGAAGATCGCGTGAGAAAAGGCTGAGGCCGGGGAGGGCAGAGTGAGGGGGGGATACGGGGAGGTAGGAGAAGGAGTCGAGAGGAAGAGGAAGGAGAGTGGAGCGGAAGAGGGGAGGGGGGCAAGAGAAGAAGAACCAGACACGGGAGGACCATGAGGCGGAGAGCGAAGAAGGAGAGAGAAGCGAAATTTCCCAGGGAGGAAGTGAGAGGAATATTGTGAAAGAGAGGAGATCGAGAGGACTGTGAGGAGGAAGAGGCGGAGGGGGCTGAGCGGCGCCGGGAGAATAAAACTATGAAGATTGCGGTGAGGAAGGCAGAACGGGGTAAATATTTTTTGAAGGAGAGGGCGAAGTCGACCCGGAGGTTGGAAAGGGAAGCGCCCGAGGGGAGAATATGAAGAGAGGAAGGCCAAGGAAAAATAAGCCGAGAAAGAGGGAAGAAGAGAGAAAGTGAACGGGAAAGAACGGAACCAGAGATCGAGGGGGAAGAGGCGGGGGGGGGGAAGGCCCTGGCCCGAGCATCTTCATTAGATCAAAATATCGTGCAGTAAGATTCTTTTTTTATCAGCCAGCGAGGAGGCTTTTTTTTTTTTTTTTTTTTTGTTACTTTTTTTTACGCGACTGATTAGTCAGACTTTTTGTGTACATTCTTGATTTTTATGCGTACCTCAGCTTACTGTTCAAATATAAGCGGTTATGACGAGGAACGAGGACTGTCATGGACATGATAAGAAGAGGAATGAAGGAGAAGGTGAGGAATCAAGAAGAGAGAAGAGGGAAAGAAGGAACACAAAGCGGATAAGCAGAAGGAGAGGGCGAAGGCAAGGGAATAAGATGAGATAAGTGAGGAAGAAGGAACACAAAGGAAGCAGAAGTGACCAGGGGGACGGTGGGACGTTCTTTTGCTATAGTATCATTTATTTTTATTCCGTTAGTAGCCTATAACGCCTGTACCGCTTATATCTTCTTTGGTGTGTGTGGTGTGTTTGTGTGTGTGTGTGTAGTGTGTTGTGTCCGTGTGTGTGTGTGTTGTTTGTGTGTAGTGTTGTGTTGTGTGTGTCTGTTGTCTTGTGGTGTGTGTGTGTGTGTGAAACAGGGAAAATGAGTATAGGAAGCTGTATGTTTCTCACTTTTTTCCCTATTCCTTCACTTGCTGTCTCATTTTTTTCTACCTTTTCTTAACTCTTTTGACCTCTCTCTCTCTCTCTCTCTCTCTCTCTCCTCTCTCTCTCTCTCTCCCCTCTCTCTCTCTCTTGGTCTCTCTCTTCCTCTCTTCTCTCTCTCTCTCTCTCCTCTTACTCAACTTTTGTCTTTTTCTCACTTTTTTTCTTCACTTTTAATCCACTTTTTCTCACTTTTTTCTCAATTCTTCTTCCACTTTTTTCTAGTAGAATAACATAAGAAAATTAAGGGGAAAAGAAGGGAAGCTACAAGAGCTCCAGCTAGAGGCCGTGAGACCTACACCGCGTTGTGGTGGTTAGTTCCTGGTACTTAACACTACCTCACATTCCACCTTCTCTTCCCCATCCCTGCATTATCCAGATCTCTCCTTTTTTTAAAGACCCCAATAGACTCCGCCGGCAATTGGCCCAACCTCCCTGGACGGGAGCGACCTTCACTGACCTCTGACACCTCTGAGCTCCATTCCAAGTCATTCACCACCATATTTGGATGAGAACACCACAGATAGTTTCTCACCCTATTTCATATTCTTTTAAATCTACGCTTCTCTTTTCCCAGGCTTGAATCGTTCTTACTTCTTGTTCTATCCTGACTCCTAACGCAACCTTTAAGAACTTTTCTACGATCGCCTATATTGTAGCCTCTGCAGGGAAGGAAAGGAAAGGACTCACCACCGGAAACCCAGCTCCAGGAGGGGAAGGAATGAGGAGGAAGGCAGGAAGGACAGGAAGGAAGGAAGAAGGAAAGGAAAGGCAAGAAAGAAGGAAGGCAAAACGCTAGAGCGCTCTAAGGAAAAAGAGAAAAGAAAAACCCATCCTAGAAAGACAGAAAGGCAGAAAACGAATAACCAAGAAAAGAAGAAGAAAAACGAAGAAAAGAAAGAAGAACAGAAAGAAACAGAAAGAAAGAAAGAAAGAAACGAAAGGAAGAAAGAAAAGAAAGAAAAGAAAAGAAGAAGAGAAGAATAGATAGAAGAAAGAAACAGGAAAGAAAGGCAAGGAATCGGTGGCTAGGCAGGACAGGAGTACATTTGGAAGAAGCCGGTCCTGCTTCAGGACACAATTCAGGAAGAGCAGGCAGGAGGCAGGGATACGGAAGGGCCAGGCAGAAAAGGGTATGGCAAGGGGGCAATGGGCAGGAAAGGAAGGCGAAGAGGAAAGGAAGGACAACAGGAGGAAGGAAAGGAACGGAAGGACAGGAAGGAAGGAAGAAAAGGAAAAAGAAGGAAAGGCGAGGCGCAGAAAAAGGAACCAGGAGAAAAGCAAAAGAAAGAAAAAGGTACCCTAAAAGAACAATAAGAAAAGAAAGGAAGAAAAGGAAAAGAAGAAAAGAGAAGAAAGGAAGACAAGGGAGGAGGATAAGGTGGAGGGTAAGGGAGAGGCAGGATAAGGAAGGAAGCGGTCTCAAAGGAGGAAGGGAATTCAAAGGCCAGAAGGAAAGAAAGGAGAAGGGAGAAAAACCGAAAGGGAGAAAAAGGTGAAAGGAAGAAAGACAAGAAAGAAGAAACAGAAAGGTGAGGCCATCAAGGCAGGAATTAAGGCAAGAACAGGGAGGACAGGGAAGCCTAAGACCCAGCAAGGGAGGAAGGGAAGGAAAAGGACAGGGAGGAACAGAAGACAAAGCGAACAAGAAGAGAACAGACAGAAGAAAGAACTTAGAGAAAGGAATGGGAGGAAGGACTTTATGGCGGGTAAGGAAGGAAGGAAAGGAGGAAGGGAAAAAGGAAAGAAGGGAAGGACAAAGGGACAGGAAGGAAGGAGAGGACAGGAAGGACTAGGATATGGAAGGGATAACGAAGTCAGGAGGAGGTAAAGGAAAGAATCAGGAAAGGAAGGACAGGACTATCAGTCCTAAAAAGGAACGGCAAAAGGAAACACCGCTATAAGGAACAGGAAGGAGGAAGGAAGGGGAAGAGGAAGGAAGGAAAAGGAACTTAAGGACAAAAGCGCAGGAAGGAACGGAAATGGAAAACGGAAGGCCTCCGTAGGACAGGATACGGTCTAGGAAGGAAGGATGAAGGAAAGGAAAGAGGAAGGAAAGGAAGGGACCACCGGAAGGCACAGGAAGGAAGGAAGGACAGGATAAGGAAGAAGGAAGGCCACAGCGAAGGAAAAGGAAGGACTAGGGAGGAAGGGAAGGAAGGAAGGAAGGATAGGAAGGAAGAAGCGATTCCAGGATGCCCCACGGACAGGACAGGAAAGGGAACAAAGCGCGAAATCCTGCGATCTTTACTAAAATGACACAAGGTACTGCCAAATCCAGGAACCAGGACAGCATATGGATCAGGACCCGAGGGATACGCACCCCTTTCTCTAGGAGGAATCCAGGGGTACAGCAAGCTAAGGTACAATACACAGGAAGCGCAAAGGAAGGAATCAAGAAAAAGGAGGAACGGAAAGGAAGGAGAACGGAAGCAAGAAAGGACCTCCCTAAAGGAAGGAGACAAAGGGGGAAGGAAGGAGGCGAAGGAAGGAAAGGAGGACAAGGAAACAGGGAAGGAAGAAAGGGGGAATAGGAACAAGGAAGGAAAGGAAGGAAAGGGAAAAGAGGAAGGAAGGAAGGCACTTAGGACAAGGAAAGGAAGGAAGGAAGGAAGGAAGAGGGAAAGAGGGAAGGAGAGGAAGGGAAGGAAGGAAGGATAGGAAGGGAAGGAAGGAAGGAAGGAAAGGAAGGGATGAAGGAAGGAAGGGAAAGGAAGGAGAAGGGAAGGGGGAAAGGGAAGGAAGGGAAGGAAGGCAAGGAAGGAAGAAAGAAGGGACGGAAGGAAGGAAGGAAAGGAGGGAGGGAGGGATGGAGTCGAAGGGAGGGAAAGGGAAGGGTAGGGGAGGGAGGGAGGGAGGGAGGCGAGGAGGGACGGGAGGGAGGGAGTGAGGGAGGGAGGGAGGGGGCGCGGATTGGGGAGGGAGGAAGGAAGGAAGGAAGGGAAGGAAAGGAAGGAAGGAAGGAAGGCATGGATTGGGTTCGGGTTCGGATAAGTCAAGGGATCATTTGGGAGTCCATTGGGAAGGGAAGGGAAAAGATTGGGGGGAAGATAAGGATTAAGGTGGTTGAGAGAGAGGAGAGAGGAGGGAGGACCGAGGAGAGAGAGAGAGAGAGAGAGAGAGAGAGAGAAGAGAGAGAGAGAGAGAATTCTTTAATAGGGCAATATAATCTTCATGATATATATATGGCGGACTTTACGGCCCAGTATCTCCTTATCTTCTTCTTCTTTCTTCTTTCTTTTCACTTCTCCATCATCCATTTCCTTTAGTTTCTTCTAATTATCTATCAACTTCGGCAATTCCTTTTTCTCTCTCCTCTCTCTTCCTATCTCTCTTCTCTCTCTCTCTTTCTTCTCTCTCTCTCTCTCTCTCTCTCTCTCTCTCTCTCTCTGTCTTCTCTCTCCTCTCATCTCTCTCTCTCTCTCTCTCTCTTTGTCTTTCAATCAATCAATCATTGGGGCATATCGCCCGGGGCGCGGTCTACCTCGCCCACCTACGACGCACTTCCCGGGGGTTACCACGCGCGAGTTCCATGCAGGCTCCTTCCCATACCAAGCAGCTCTCGACAAGAAAAACATCAACTTGCCCCAGCCACGAGCCTTGTGGCGCCCCCTTGGCTCCTTCCACGCAGCGGATTGTCCCTCTTACAGATACAACCCCGATGGTGAAAAGATCGGTTTCAGGGTTTAGCGTGCAACATGCCCATATAAACCGAAGTTGGCGCTGACGGACTATGCAGGTAATAGGCTCGATTCAGTCTCACGGTGCAATCGCTGATTTGATAGTAAACATCCTAGCGATACCCATGATTCTGCCGAAGAAACTTATTACCAAAGGCATTGATTCGTCTCGTCAAGTCACTATTTAGTGTCCATGTCTACAACCATAGAGTAAGACAGGGATCACAAGCGACTGAAGAATCGGATCTTTTGTCTCCTGCACAGGTACCGACAAAGCCAAATACTCCCGCTGAAGCGAGTCCATAACAACGTGGGCTATGCCTAAATCGCAGTAAGAATTCTGAAGTGACCCGCCCGTCATTAGTGGACTGCGCTACCCAAGGTTGTAAAACTTTCCAAGATATCAATGTCCTTCCACATCGATGAACCAGACTGTGCTGCTTCATCTAGTAAGTTCTCCAAATACCTGACTTGGTCTTGAGCCAGGAGACCTCAAGTCCCAAAAGGCCGTTGGCCTCCTCGGCAGTGCCCGAGGAGCCATCACCCGGACTCCAGCGATCAGCAAAGATTTACTGCATCATCGGCAAAAACAAGATCAGTGATATTGGTGGTGCGACGGATGCTCCACAATCCTTGATCTACAACCTTGTCCAATACCCCGCATACAAGCGTTGAAAAGTGATGGGGCAAGAAGCACCACCCTTGTCCTCAATCCTATATGCACAGGGAGAAGAAGCTGGAGTACACCTGAACCCACACTTCACAGCACTCGCACACGTCCCAGAATACAGAACAGTCATCAAACCTTTGCCTTCCGTCCTGTGCAATGATTTTTAACTTTACTTCTATCATCTATCTAATATATCGTATCTATCCTATAGTATTATATATCGATATATATATCGATATAGAGAGATAGCTATAGAGAGATAGAGAGAGAGATCTAGAGAGAGAAGAAGATGAGAGCGAGAAGAGAAGAGAGAGATTACGTAGCGAGAGATAGGATAGATAGAGAGCGAGAGAGAGATAGAGCAGAGGAGAGCGAGCGAGGACAGAGTAGCGAGAGAGCGAGAGAGAGCGTATAGATCAGAGTAGCATAGATCGAAGATATAGGAGAGCGATTAGAGATAGAGCATATGATAGATAGCGGAGAGCAGAGATAGAGATGATAGAGAGAGAGAGCGCGAGAGATCGATGCTGAGAGAGATATAGACCTATAAGAGCTATCGAAGATCGAGAGTAGAAGGAGAGCGAGAGCTGCGCGATTCGACTCTCTCGCTCTCTCTTCTATATTCAGCGACGACTCTCGCATAACGCGAGCAGCTATCTATCTATCTATCTATCTATCTATCATCTATCTATCTATCTATCTATCTATCTATATATCTATCTATCTATTCTATCTATCCTGCCTCTCTATTGTATACTAATTCAACTACCTATTTCTCTATAGCAATATCTATCTATTTAGCATATTGCTATTCATATACGTATCTATCTAACAATTTTTTAATACTCTAATATATTTTTAATCGTGTATATTTTACGGCAAGGAAACTCCATTTAAAATAGATAAGAAAAAAAAAAAAGTTTCGGTATTCAAATCAGACCGAAAGGGCAAGACTTGAGTCTGAAAAATGCAGAAAGAAACTGTCAATTTAGAGGGGAGAAAAGAGAGAGAAAAGAGGAGAGAAAAGAGAGAGAGAGAGAGAAGAGAAGAGAGAGATGAGAGAGAGAGAGAGAGAGTATCTGGGGCACTGTATCAGTCTGATTGAGGAATTTTTTTTTCACTCCTCCCCCCTCTATCCTCTCTCTCCTCATTCCCTCATCTCTCTCTCTCATCTCCTCTCTCTCTTTTCTTCTCTCTCTTTCTCTCTCGGGTTAAATCCTCTCTTTTCTCTTTATCTCTTGGTACCCTCCTCCTCCCTACCTTCCCCCTCCTTCCTCCTCTTCCTCTTCCCTCCCTTTTCCCTCTTCCTCTTCCCTCCCCCTCCTTTCTTCTTTCTTCTCTCAAATTTTCTTCTCCTCCTCCTCCTCCTCTCTTTCTTTCCTTCTCTCTCTATATTAGATCCTTGCGAATCTCTCTTCCATCTTCTCTCTCATATTTTTTCTCTCCTCTCCTCCCCCTCTCTCTTCTTCTCTTTTCTCTCTCCTCCCTCTCCCTTCCTCTCTCTCCTCTCTCTCTCTCCTCTCCTCTCTCTCCCCTCTCTTCTTTTTTTTCTTCTTCTTCCTCTTTCCTCTGTCTCTTTCCTCTCTCTCTCTTCTTGCTCTCGTACTCTTCCTCTTTCTCATGGCTTCTTCCCTTCTCTCTCTCCCTCTCTCTCTCATCACTTCTCTCTCCTCTCTCTCTCTCTCTCTCTCCTCTCTTCCTCTCATCTCTCTCTCTCTTCTCTCTCTCTCTCTCTCTCTCAAACACTATTTACAATTCCGTCTTTGATAATTGGAAAGGAAATTATTGTAGCCTTCTTAGTGCGTAGAGAGAGAGAGAGAGAGAGAGAACGAGAGAGAGAGAGAGAGAGAGAGAGAGAAGAAGAGAAGAGAAGAGAGGGGAGGATGGAGAGAGAAGAGGGAGAGGAGGGGGGAGAGAAGAGAGAGAGAGGAGAGAGAAAAAGTGGTTCTAAAAAAATAAAATAGAATAATAAAAAAGGAGACGCGACGTTTTTAGGAATTGCCGAGATTGTAGAAGAAAATAAAATAACGAAGAAAAAAAGAAAGCTACAAGAAAGAGAATTGTAACAAGGAGAAGGAGAGTAATACAAGGAAAAAAGGAATGGAAGGAATATAGAAACAAGAAGAGGAAAAGAAATATGAGAAAAATACGAAGAAATGGAAGAAGAAACAGAGGGAAAAAGAAGGAGAAGGGAAAAAAGAAGTAATAGATGAAAAGGAAGAAGACAGAAAATAAGAATAAGAAGAAGACATAGAAGAAAAATAAGAAGAGGAGAAAGAAATGATGAAAAAAATTACGGAGAAGATGATGAAGAAACAGAAGAACAAGAAGGAGAAGAGGAAAAATAGAAGTAAATAGATCAAAAGGAAGAAGACAGAAAATAAGATAAGAAGACATAGAAGAAGAAGAAGAAGAAACGAAAAGAAAAAAAAAAAGAAAAAAATAAAAAAGCGAAGGGAAAGATAAAAAAATAAAAATCAAGAAAAACAAAAATAAGAAAAACCCATGAAGAAAGGAGGGGAAAGAAAAATAAAAATCATTTTAAAAAGAGCAAAAAGGAGGTACATATTCAAGAAAAACAAAATAAATAAAAACATGAAAAATAAAATTAAAACGAAAAACATAAAAAAAAACTTATCTTTTTAGAAAAAAACTCTAATTAAGGGGGAAAAATCAATTTTTTAAAGATGCATTATTAAGGCGTATTTATTTCAAGACCACATCATCCAAAACTCTCTTAAAAAACACTGAATCCTTTATTTCAATCTAAACCTCTATCCTTTAAGCAATTCCCTATCTTATACCTTTCATATTTTTGTATTTACCTAACGAGTATCTATTTCAAGACCACATCATCCAAAACTCTCTTAAAAAACACAGAATCCTTTATTTCAATCTAAACTCTCTATCCTTTAAGCAATTCCCTATCTTATATCTTTCATATTTTGGTATTTACCTAACGAGTATCTATTTCAAGACCACATCATCCAAAACCCTCTTAAAAAACACAGAATCCTATATTTCAATCTCACCAAGTTCGTCCTGGCGTGGTGGCGCTTTGTATAGTCAATAACCTTGTAGTTGGTATTTGCAAAGTGTCTAGATAGGATCAAAGTAACTTATATCTTATCTTATTTCAATCTAAACTCTCTATCCTTTAAGCAATTCCCTATCTTATACCTTTCATATTTTGATATTTACCTAACGAGTATCTATTTCAAGACCACATCATCCAAAACTCTCTTTAAAAAACACTGAATCCTTTATTTCAATATAAACTCTCTATCCTTTAAGCAATTCCCTATCTTATACCTTTTGTATTATGGTATTTACCTAACGAGTATCTATTTAAAAACCTATCATCCAAACCCTTATTAAAAACACTGAACTCCTTATCCATACTAACTCTTCCTAATAAATTCTAATACCTTTTGTCTTATATTTTTCTCATCAAAACTATATATAGATTGGTACCTTTTCTTTCCCTTTTTATCCGGGAGGAGAGGAGGAGGAGGAGGAGGAGGAGGAGATCATATCATATTTTTTCTTATACCTTTCTCATCAAGACCAGGCTCGTACCTTTCTACCTTTTTTCCTCCTCTTTAGATCACATTCTCCTCTCCGTTATTGGTATAAAATTTTCATCCTTCAAATACGTCGCCTTGGAATTCCCTCTTGTCTGCGATGCCAATTACGCGATGGACCCCGAGCTACCAATCAGATCGGAGCCTATGTAGTTCTGGGTACACACTTCTCACATAGCCTCAAGATTTCGACTTTTTCAACGGGGTTACTTTATAGTTGTTCTTTGTTTACTTTTATTTCACTTTTTATTTTACTCTTTTGAAGGAAGAGGAGGGAGGAGGAGGTGGGGGAAAAGGAATAGTGTGAGAGAAGGAAGAGTAGGAGGAGGAGATGGGGGAAGGGGAATAGTGGTGGAAAGGAGGAAGGAAGGAGGAGGAGGAGGGGGAAAGGGATGGGGGGGGGAAGGGGGAAAAATAGTGGAAGGAAAAAGGAGGAGGGGGGGAAGGAGGGAGGGGGAAGGAGGAGGGAGTAGGGGGGGGAAGGAGGAGGAAGGGGGGAGGAGGGAGGGGAGGAGAAGGAGGAGGAGGAGGAGGGGGAAGGGAAGGAGGGAGGAGGAGGAGGAGGAGGAGGAGGAGGAGGAGGAGGAGGAGGAGGGAAAAATAGTGGGTAGGAAGGAAGAGGAGGAGGAGATGGGGCAAGATAAATAGTGGGAAGGAAGGAAGGAAGAGGAGGAGGAGGAGGAGGAGGAGGAGGAGGAGATGGGATGGTGTTCGGTGTGCTCATTAGCGTTAACCTAATCCTTAATGGGCTGCTAATGGGGGTGTTATAGCCCTTATTAACAGCTATTATTCCATACGTTATAGTAGAAGTAGAAATGAACAGTATTCAAACCATCAAATGAGGTTCTTGAAATATACAACTTATTCCTCAAGATGTCTTCACTTCTCTCCACCTTCCTGCTACCTTACAGAACTCTCCTAATCATTATTAACTGCCATACAATAGAACCCTTTTTAAGAACCCTCGGTGAATTAGAGAGGCACTAGAACCTTATTGACCTGCTTTCAGTAATCGAATGAAATAAGAACCTTGGCTACCATGCAATAGAACCCCTTTTTAAGAACCCTCGGTGAATTAGAGAGTCACTAGAACCTTATTGACCTGCTTTCAGTAATCGAATGAAATAAGAACCTTGACTTAATCAATAGGAACCCTTTTTTTACAAAACCCTTTAGAGAGGCACAAGAAAAAATCTTAGTAAATTTAAAGAACTTTACGAAATAGAACCCAAGAAAACCCCCCTAAGGAGGCAGAACCATTGCTTTTCAAACCAAGGGAAAAAGAAAATTTTTAGAACCCCAAGGATTATAAAACCTTTCCCAAGAAACCCCTTTTAAAAAGAAAAAACTTACAGAAACCAAAAAAAAAATAAGCCGAAACTTTCTTTCAAACCCAACGAAAAAGATATTTTGTAAGAACCCCAAGATATTATAGAACCTTCCCCAAAAAACCCTCCTTTTAAAAAAAAAAAAAAGAACTAAAGATAAAAAAACAAAAAAAACTAGAAACTTTTTCAAACCCGACGAATTTTTTTTTTTTTTAGAGAACCCCAAGATATTATCGAACCTTTCCGAAAACCTTCAAGAACCCTTCGCTTTTTAAACCCAGCAAAAGAACCCCTAAGGATAAAAGAACGTATACCCTTTTTTTTCAAGAGGTCAGCAGCCACAGTGGTGCAATCACTTTTCATATGAGATAGAACCTTCCTCTTTAAAAAGGCCTGTAGTTCCCCCTCCCTCCCTCCCTCCCCCAGAGAATTGAGCCTCCTATAAGCCCACAAGGTAATCCTCTATAAGTAAGCCGCTGAAAAGTATCGTTCTCTCTCCTTTAAGCGAGACGAAGTGAAAAGAAACACATTTACAAATAGAGAAACAACAATTAGAAAGTATTACACAGAAAAGAATAAACAGAAATTGATACAGAAAAACAAACAAGCAGAAACAAACAAGGAGAAACAGACAAGCAGCAACAAACCAGCAGCAACAAACAAGCAGAAACAAACAAGGAGCAACAAACAAGGAGAAACAAACAAGGAGAAACAAACAAGGAGAAACAAACAAGCAAAAACAAACAAGGAAAACAAAAACTAGTAGAGATAGCTAATAGGAAAAAATAAAAAGAGAGAGAAAAAAAAAAAGATACACAGAGATAACAATTTTAAAACCACAAGTAGAAAAAACTAAAACCATTAATAAGCAAACACAAACAAGTAGAAAATAAACAAGCTAAGATAACAAATAGAAAACAATGAACAGTGAAATAAATAAATTAATCAAACAAAACAAACAAGCAAAAACAGGCAAACGGAAACAAGCAAGCATAAAAATACAAGCAGAAAAATAACTGCAATCACTTTACCTGCGGTCTCTCTCTCTCTCTCTCTCTCTCTCTCTCTCCTCTCTCTCTCTCTCTCTCTCTCTCTCTCCTCTCTCTCCTCTCTCCTCTCGTCTCTTCTCTCCTTCTCTCCTCTTCTCTCTCTCTCCTCTCTCTCTCTCTCTCTCTCTCTCTCCCCCCCCCCCCGCCCCCACTTCCAATTAAGGCTTCCGTAAATATAAACAGACAGTGAAGAAAATAAACTAGGTAATTATTTAAGCAGTAGGAAAAATAAACTAATTAGCAACAGTAACTTTCCCCTTTCAGTCAGAGTCAGAAGGGCAGGAGAAACGATAACAAAGAAAGGTAATTATTCCTACCCTACCCTAACCTAACCTAACCTAACCTAACCTAATCTAACCTAACCTAACCTAACCTAACCTAACCTAACCAAACCTAACCTAACCTAACCTAACCTAACCTAACCTAACCTAACCTAACCTAACCTAACCTAACCTAACCTAACCTTACCTAACCTAACCTAACCTAACCTAACCTAACCTAACCTAACCTAATTTAACCTAACCTAACCTAACCTAACCTAATTTAACCTAACCTAACCTAACCTAACCTAACCTAACCTTACCTAACCTAACCTAACCTAACCTAACCTAACCTTAACCTAACCTAACCTAACCTAACCTATCCTAACCTTCCCTAACCTAACCTATCCAAACCTTCCCTAACCTAACCTAACCTAACCTAACCTAACCTTACCTAGCCTAACCTAACCTAACCTAACCTAACCTAACCTAACCTAACCTAAAAAATGAACTAACATACATAAATATAAATAAATGCTAAGATAATAATTAATTCCAATAATGAATATATAGCAATGAAAAAAAAAAATATTGAGAAAACGTCAAAACAGCAACTCATGAATAAGGTAATGAGAAAATATTTGTAGATTAACTCATAAGTAAAAAAATACGAAAGTAAAATAATTACATATTTGACAGACATAATAACTTAGTGGAAAACCAGGCAAAAATAACGTTGGTAAAAATAGAAAGAACGGAATTGTGAACGAGCTAATTAAGACGTAAGCCAGAGAGGGATGTTAATTATTACCAACTAAAAGAAAAATCCTTAAAACGAACAACACGTAATTAAATCGAGGGTCCAAATGTATACAGGCGTGATAAGAAGTTAAGAACCCTCATCTGTTAGGAAGGAAAAAAAAGTATGAAGTAACTTATACATAAAACAAAATGAGATAAATTATTCCCAACAAAAAGAAAACCCTTAACAAGAACAAGATAATCGAGGAACCCATTCAAAAGTAGGTACAGGCGTAATAAGTCTCCTCAAAAGCCTAAACTAACCAATACGTAAGGTAGAGACGGAGATAAATTATTACCAACTAAATGAAAAACCCTTAACAAGAACAAGATAATCGAGGAACCATTAAAAGTAGGCACAGGCGTAATAAGTCCCCTCATAAGCCTAAACTAACCAATACGTAAGCTAGAGACGGAGATAAATTATTACCAACAAAAAAAATACCCTTGATAACAACAACAAATGCATTCAAGGGTCCAAATTCAACACTATAATTATACAGGCGTCATAAGAACTCTCACCTGTTAGGAAGGCCAGTCTTCGCATGGCTGGGAAAGGATGGTTGCCAGAAGTGTCCAGAATGTCCAATTGATACACGTCTCCGCGAATCCTGTACAACTTACGGTGGAAATCCTCAATGGTAGGTGTGTAGGACTCCTCGAACTTGTTGTTGAGGAACCTGTAGGAGATAAAGGAGGATGGGTGAGTATAAAGCCTTTAGAATTAGATTAAATTAACCCTTTGGCGCCCATATCTTTCCTTAGCTATAAAAAAATCGAATGTCGTTAGCCATAAAATCACGAAAAGTAACTAAATATACCCAAATAAGCTAGTGGACAAGGATACTAAACAGGTCATATCTATGAAAAATTGCTTATATTCACTACAATCGTCTAATGGTAACCAAATTATAATGGAAATTACGTTCTGGGTCTTAAGGGGTTTAAGCCTAATTCTAAACGCTTTGGATGAGTAGGTGGTATTAGCGAATCAGAATTATTGTAAAGTTTGATTGTATGTAAATATGATTGGTTGAAAAAGATGCGTAAAGTTGAAAGGCAAGGGTACGATTTTTTTAACATCAATATGGACTGACCAAGGGCTTTTTTACATCAATATGGACTGACTAAGGGCTTTTTTACATCAATATGGACTGACTAAGGGCTTTTTTACATCAATATGGACTGACTAAGGGCTTTTTTACATCAATATGGACTGACTAAGGGCTTTTTTACATCAATATGAACTGACTAAGGGCTTTTTTACGTCAATATGGACTGACCAAGAGCTTTTTTACGTCAATATGGACTGACCAAGGGCTTTTTACATCAATATGGACTGACTAAGGGCTTTTTTACGTCAATATGGACTGACTAAGGGCTTTTTACATCAATATGGAGTGACTAAGGGCTTTTTTACATCAATATGGACTGACTAAGGGCTTTTTTACGTCAATATGGACTGACCAAGAGCTTTTTTACGTCAATATGGACTGACTAAGGGCTTTTTACGTCAATATGGACTGACCAAGAGCTTTTTTACGTCAATATGGACTGACCAAGGGCTTTTTTACGTCAATATGGACTGACTAAGGGCTTTTTACATCAATATGAACTGACTAAGGGCTTTTTTACGTCAATATGGACTGACCAAGAGCTTTTTTACGTCAATATGGACTGACCAAGAGCTTTTTTACGTCAATATGGACTGACCAAGAGCTTTTTTACGTCAATATGGACTGACCAAGAGCTTTTTTACGTCAATATGGACTGACCAAGGGCTTTTTTACATCAATATGAACTGACTAAGGGCTTTTTTACGTCAATATGGACTGACCAAGAGCTTTTTTACGTCAATATGGACTGACCAAGGGCTTTTTTACGTCAATATGGACTGACTAAGGGCTTTTTTACGTCAATATGGACTGACCAAGGGCTTTTTTACGTCAATATGGACTGACTAAGGGCTTTTTTACGTCAATATGGACTGACTAAGGGCTTTTTTACGTCAATATGGACTGACCAAGAGCTTTTTTACGTCAATATGGACTGACCAAGGGCTTTTTTACGTCAATATGGACTGACTAAGGGCAAAGAAAAAGGACGTAACAAAAAGACTGTTAGCTGTCAGTCCCCAAAAAGCAAACAGTAGGACAATAAATGAAAAGTTCAATTCAGTTCGGATTTAGTTTGGATTGGTTGAAAAAGTATCATAGGAGTGAAAGGCAAGGCTAGGATTGGTTGGTTGAGTCTGAACAGAAGCCTTCAAAGCCTATAGAAGGTGATTACGTAGAAGCCCTGTGATTGGATAGGAGAAGAATTTTAGAATGAGAACATCTAGAAAATCGATAATTAAAAAAAGAACTAAGAAAAACTCGTGAACAAACATACGTACGTACGAGAAAACAAAAGGTATATTAACAATGAGTTTAATAATGAATATAAATAAATACAAAAATGATTTCAGTGTATGATTAGACTAAAGGTGTGGACAGGTAGGATGCAGGGATCTCTCTCTCTCTCTCTCAGTGCTTCGTCATGCTCTCGCCTCTCTCTCTCATCTCTTCCAGCTACTCCCTCTTCTCCCTCTCTCCTATCTCCTCTCCACCCCCCCCAGTGTGCCTCGTAGCTCTGTACTTCGGCCTACCTGCCGAAGAGACCGACCAAAAAGCGTCCCCGTAGAAACCCTGGAAGCAGTATTGGAAATGGATCGTTGTGAGGAGGTTTGTTTTCCTATTTTCTCTCGTATGTGAATCTGTTGATTGTCTTTGTTTTTTTTCTTCTTCTTCTGTTTCTTTTTTTTCTTCCTTTTTTTTTTTTTTTTTTTTTTTCTGTTCGTCTTTTTCTTTTTTTTCTTTTGGCTTGTTTTTTTTTTTTTTTTTTTTTTTTTTTCCTTTTTCTTTTCTTCTTCCTTTTTTTTTTTTTTTTTTTTTTTTCTTCTGCCCTTTTTCCTTTTTCATTTTTTTTCTTCCTTTTTTTTTTTTTTTTTCTTTTTTTTCTTTTTTCTTCTTTTTTTCTTTTTCTTCTTTTCGTTTTCTTCTTTTTTTCTTTTTTTCTTTTATTTCGTCCCCAGTCGAATTCTAAATTTCTAATTTTAATTATCACCAATTCTAAACTATCTATTCTTTTAACTATTCTAATCTATTTAATTTTTGTCAATTTTTTCTCGTCTTCCTTCCTTCTTTTTCATCTTTTTTTCTCCTTTATTATCTTTGGAATTGATCTGTAAAGGTGGAAAAGGAGGAGTCATAATGGGAGTCGATAAGTGGGTCGATAATGAGGTCGATAATGTGGAGTCGATAATGTGGAGTCGATAAGTGGAGTCGATAATGTGGAGTCGATAATGTGGAGTCGATAATGTGGATGAAAAATTGGAGTCGATAAGTGGAGTCGTAAGTGGGGGTCGATAATTGGAGTCGTAATGTGGAGTCGTAAGAAGGGTGGGAAAAGGAGTGGGGTCGATAATGTGGGGT
>JACEEZ010010590.1:290000-292500 GCA_016584305.1 Chionoecetes opilio
TCCAATAATAAAACAATAAAATATATATATGGATCTATTAATGTCATTTTCTGCTGACTTGAGAAGTTGGCCAGTTTACTAATGTGTTGATGTCCTCTCTCTGTCCGGGGCGTCCTGAGGCAATTGGAAGAATCAGATCATAGGGGAGGGGGTTACCGGGCAGTCAGGACCCCCCCCCCCTGGGTGCGCCCTTGAGTGTTGGCACAGTGTGAAGGGCGGTGGTGCAGCCTTGTTTGCCGCTTTCTAGGGAGGCAGCAGTCAATCAGACCCCTTATCGCCCAGTAGTCTTTATCTGTGTACGTACTGTGCATAGGACCTAGAGCAGCGTTCCTTAACCTTTGTACCACCACGCCCCATGTAGTAGTTGGTCCTTTACTCTATGCCCCTCCTCCTTACTTCTTCAACCAAGATATTTCAAAATAATAATTAATCAGAAAGAAAAACTATAAAAAAATATGTTTTTAGCACTTTCTGTGACATAATTACATATTCATGAACACCTTGCATATACCCAGAATATTTAGTTTGATCACGTTCAATGAAATACTTGACAGTTCTTCATTTTGCTCTCTTGGCTCACGTCCTCCTTGGTAATTACCCACGCATTTTTTTCTCTTGGCTCACGTCCTCCTTGGTAATTACCCACGCATTTATCGGCAGTCACAAATCCAAAGGTCATTTTCGTCACAGATACGTGAAAATTATTGGGAATGATAGTTGTAAATTTTTCATATGTTAAATTAGATTCGTCAAATATGTATTAAGTAGTTTGGAGAGTAGAAAAACATTTAGATTCTTCTTTCATGATACAAAATATACTTGGTTCCTTAACTATAAGAAGAAGCGATATGTAACTTGTAAGAATTGAAGTATACATGTCACGTCACCTTTAGTATTGTTTACCGTCAATAAAACTATAGTCGCCACTGTACTAATGTCGCCAGGCGTATTTTACAGGCGAATATTACGAATTTTAGCATCACTACAGACTTTTATGTGCCACTGAAGACACGTACATAATATAAACTACTGTGCATTCCTCTTTAATGACACATACATAATATAAACTACTGTGCATTCCTCTTTAATGACACATACATAATATAAACTACTGTGCATTCCTCTTTAATGACACATACAAATCAGCAGGGATGCTAAAATTCGTAATATATGACGCTGGCGACATTAGTGCAGTGGCGACTATAGTGTTATTGACGGTAGCTTTTAATGCATAGAAACTAAAGTGGAAAGTAGTCACACAGGCAGCCTTGGTTAAGTTTATAAAATATGTATATAAAATTATAACCTTTTACAAATTTCAGTTCGAAAGTTCTAAAAAAAGTCTGAAATTCTATACATTTTTCACTATTTTTCCGCCGCGGTGCCTCGGTATTATGCGTTTTGTTATTAGTGGGCGAGACGCTTTCTTTACCGTGCTTGTTAGTGGCCTATTGTTCATTAAGAGGAAAAAGGAAGAGGAAGGAGAAGAAAGGAGGAGGAGGAGGAGGAGGAGGAGGAGGAGGAGGAGGAGGAGGAGGAGGAGGAGGAGGAGGAAGGAGAAGAGGAGAAGAAAGAGGAGAAGAAAGAAGAGGAGGAGGAAGAGGAAGAGGAAGGAGGAGGAGGAGGAGGAGGAGGAGGAGGAGGAGAAAGGAGGAGGAGGAGGAGGAGGAGGAGGAGGAGAGGAGGAGGAGGAGGAGGAGGGTACAAAAAAATGCTGAAAATAAGAAGAGAAGGGATGTAGGAGATAAAAGAAGATTAAGAAGAGGAGTAATTAGGAGAAGGAGGAGGAGAAGGAGGAGGAGGAGGAGGAGGAGGAGGAGGAGGAGGAGGAGGAGGAGGAGGAGGAGGAGGAGGAGGAGGAGGAAGAGGAAGAGGAAGAGGAAGAGGAAGAGGAAGAGGAAGAGGAAGAGGAGGAGGAGGAGGAGGAGGAGGAGGAGGAGGAGGTAAAAACATGAAGAGTAGAAAAATATGTGCATTGAAGACAAGAAGAGGAGGAGGAGGAGGAGGAGGAAGAGGAGGAGGAGGAGGAGGAGGACGAGGAGGAGGAGGATTACATAGGATTACATAGGAATAACAGACACCAGGAGACCTATTGGTCCATAACGAGGGTATCTGCTGAACTACATACTACTAACTATCAACTACTTGTAAGAAAACAGTTGGAAAATGATACCATGTCCCTAAAGAGGATAGGAACATGGAAGTTTCATAGTGCAGAATGATAGGATATGAAAAATACTAACTACAACTACCACTACCACTACAACTAATCGATACGGGGGACTAGATATGAATTCGGACTATCAATACCCATTTACTTTACAGTGCGCGTCAAGTCTGTTTTTAAATGTAGTTATTGTGCTGGCTCCGACAACATTTGCTGGTAACTTGTTCCATCGATCAACGACTCTAACATTGAAATAATTTTTACGGAGATCGGTGATGCAACGTTGACCGTTTAGTTTTAAACCATTATTTCTTGTTGTCACTTGAGTTGAAA
>JACEEZ010010590.1:297500-300000 GCA_016584305.1 Chionoecetes opilio
TAAAAGAAGAAAAGAAAGGGCGGAAAAAAGGAAAACAAATATAAAAAGAAGAAAAGAAAGGGCAGAAAAAAGGAAAACAAATATAAAAGAAGAAAAGAAGGCAGAAAAAAGGAAAACAAATATAAAAAGAAGAAAAGAAAGGCAGAAAAAAGGAAAAACAAATATAAAAAGAAGAAAAGAAGGGGAGAAAAAAGGAAAACAAATATAAAAAGAAGAAAAGAAAGGGCAGAAAAAAGGAAAACAAATATAAAGAAGAAAAGAAAGGGCAGAAAAAAGGAAAACAAATATAAAAAGAAGAAAAGAAAGGGCAGAAAAAAGGAAAACAAATATAAAAAGAAGAAAAGAAGGGCAGAAAAAAGGAAAACAAATATAAAAAGAAGAAAAGAAAGGGCAGAAAAAAGGAAAACAAATATAAAAAGAAGAAAAGAAAGGGCAGAAAAAAGGAAAACAAATATAAAAAGAAGAAAAGAAAGGGCAGAAAAAAGGGGAAACAAATATAAAAGAAGAAAAGAAAGGGCAGAAAAAAGGAAAACAAATATAAAAAGAGAAAAGAAAGGGCAGAAAAAAGGAAAACAAATATAAAAAGAAGAAAAGAAAGGGCGGAAAAAAAGGAAAACAAAATATAAAAAGAAGAAAAGAAAGGGCAGAAAAAAGGGAAACAAATATAAAAAGAAGAAAAGAAAGGGCAGAAAAAAGGGAAACAAATATAAAAAGAAGAAAAGAAAGGGCGGAAAAAAGGGAAAACAAATATAAAAAGAAGAAAAGAAAGGGCAGAAAAAAGGAAAACAAATATAAAAAGAAGAAAAGAAAGGGCGGAAAAAAGGAAAACAAATATAAAAAGAAGAAAAGAAAGGGCAGAAAAAAGGAAAACAAATATAAAAAGAAGAAAAGAAAGGGCGGAAAAAAGGAAAACAAATATAAAAAG
Organism: Chionoecetes opilio; assembly: GCA_016584305.1. Lineage (NCBI taxonomy): Eukaryota > Metazoa > Arthropoda > Malacostraca > Decapoda > Majidae > Chionoecetes > Chionoecetes opilio. Next base: position 298,426 of record JACEEZ010010590.1, read on the forward strand.
AAGAAAAGAAAGGGCAGAAAAAAGGAAAACAAATATAAAAGAAGAAAAGAAAGGGCAGAAAAAAGGGGAAACAAATATAAAAGAAGAAAAGAAAGGGCGGAAAAAAGGAAAACAAATATAAAAAGAAGAAAAGAAAGGGCAGAAAAAAGGAAAACAAATATAAAAAGAAGAAAAGAAGGCAGAAAAAAGGGAAAACAAATATAAAAGAAGAAAAGAAAGGGCAGAAAAAAGGAAAACAAATATAAAAAGAAGAAAAGAAAGGGCGGAAAAAAGGAAAACAAATATAAAAAGAAGAAAAGAAAGGGCAGAAAAAAGGAAAACAAATATAAAAAGAAGAAAAGAAAGGGCAGAAAAAAGGAAAACAAATATAAAAAGAAGAAAAGAAAGGGCAGCAAAAAGGGGAAATAAAAATAGTATAGGCAAAAATAAAGACAGCAAAAATAGGACCCCACCTTTTTTTTGCACGTCAGGAAGTCTTTGTAAAATATAATAGGAAGGCAAACAACAACAGCAACAACAACAACAACAACAACAACAACAACAACAACAACAACAACAGAAATAAACCACTGCATAAATGAGCCCTAAAAAACAATAAACCTTCAGATGGCAAGTTATTTTTTCGCGATAATGTCACGAACAAGTTTTTTTTCGCCCATTTTTGAACCATACAAACACAAAACGTTCTCAATATTTTCGAAGTCACGGTAAGTTTGTTTTTTATTCGTTTTTTCAAGTCAAGTTTATTTTAATGGGTGACTTAAAGACTTGCACTGAAGGTAACAGGAACTACGAGAGAGAGAATAAACGCACCTTCCCTCTACCACGTCTCGACACACACTGGCCCTTTTTTGCAGAGCCACAGATGATTTTCCTGGCACCCCCAAACACGCAGGCGCCAATGATTTATCTGCTGCAACCTCTCTCTCTCTCTCTCTCTCTCTCCTCTCTCTCTCTCTCTCTCTCTCTCTCTCTCTCTCTCTCTCCATCCTTTCTTTTCTTATCCATCATTATCTCCTTTTTCGTTTTTTTTTTTTTTTTCCGTCGTCTTATCCCAATTATCTCCATTCTCCTCCTCCTCCTTCTCCTCCTCCTCCTCCTCCTCCTCCTCCTCCTCCTCCTCCTCCTCCTCCTCCTCCTCCTCCTCCTTTCCTCTCCTCCTCCATTATGTACTAATATTATTACCACCATCACATCTTCCTCCTCTTCCTCCTCCTCTTCCTCTTCGACCTTTCCTCTCCTCCATTATGTACTAATATTATTACCACCACCACATCTTCCTCCATCTCCTCCTCCTCCTCCTCCTCCTCCTCCTCCATCTCCTCCTCCTCCTCCTCCTCCTCCCTCCTCCTCCTCCTCCTCCTCCTCCTCCATTGTAGTTAGTATATTTCATACCCTATTTTTCTGCACTATGAAACTTCCGTGTTCCTATCTTCTTTTAATGACATGGTATCCTTTTCCAACTGTTTTCTTACAAGTAGGTGATAGTTAGTAGTATGTAGTTCAGCAGATACCCTCGCTATGGACCAATAGGTCTCCTGGTGTCTGTTATTCCTATGTAATCCTATGTAATCC
>JACEEZ010010590.1:305000-315000 GCA_016584305.1 Chionoecetes opilio
CAAAACTTGCACCGCCGGGCACTTGTACACATTTGGCACCGACAATGCACCGTGGTTCCCGTCACACACACACACACACACACGCACACAGACACACACACACACACACACACACACACACACACACACACTATACTATAATAAATATAAATAGACATATAGTTAGTTATTAGATATGTAAAGAGATAATAACTCATACACAAATATATAGGTCAGTGTGTTGTTATTTACATAGTTGAGGACGACGTGGCGATACAAGTTGTTGTCGCCGATATACTAACCAAGGCACAGACGTATCAAATATCACGAATCTAATAAGTTCCCTCGGTGTGGTGGTCGTGACAGCCTGGTTATCAAGGGGTTCATCCATTCTCGGGTATAAGATCACACGTTTTCTCAATTTTTTCAATCGTCTTGTGTGATGTGGTAGTGGGGGAGTATTTGTTCGGAGAGGGGAATGTGGAAGAAGCAAAAAGAACAATCAACAGTTTTTGGATGACCAGAGAAAATAAGAAGAAAGAAAAAGAAAGAAACTAATGAGAGAGAATAAGAGAAGAAAACAAATTAAAGACCCAGACAGCAAGAAGAAACACGTCAGGGAGTGCCGTTGAAAAAGGCCTGACTCCCGACCCACAACTGAACTGAACTGGTAGTGAACAACGCTTGGTGATATGCAACAGAGCAATCGTATTACTACACCCTTGTTACGTTCCACCACAAGACCTTTAGAGTCGTGGTAATGTTACGATCTCAAACACAATAGGTGACGTCACAAGATGGCGGCGGTTCTGTGTTAAGTCTTGGTTGGGGAACAGTTTACAGTAGTGTGTGTGAACTGTGAAGGTACAGCGGTTGGTAACAGTGATAGTATTGTAGCCACTTAAGAGGATCTGCTCATCGAAGTAGGAAGTGTAGTGTCAGATTAGTCGATGTATGGAAACAAATTGTAGTGGGACGCTAAGGTGACCGCAGGACTTGGTAATTGAGTAGATATGAAAAGTTTTACAGAATTAGTGAATGAAAGATCTGTCGAAATAACAAAAAAGCATAAAAAAAAAGAGCATTTAATAAAAACATCAAGAAAAAAAGAATGGAATAAAACAAAAAAAAACAGAAAAAAAAAAAAAAACACAAACACAAAACAAACAAAACCAAATAGACAGAGAATTAAAAAAAAAAATAAAGGAAAAATCAATAAAAACAATTAAAAAAAAAAACGGAAAAACATTAAGATGATAGTATTTATGACAAGTTTTTACAAGAAATCTCTTTAAACGTCTAACAAAAAGTCACAAAAAAAAAAAAATATGATACACTATTGTCCAGTAACCAAATAACCAATACTAAAATGCATTAAAAAAGAGTACAGAAGGGCGCATTTTATACAAAAACTATCCTGAACATGGAATACACAAAGATCTAACACTATTCATACCATCCATTCAAGATATAACATGCAACACTGCTCAAAAATTACTCATAATGATATCTACTATGTAAACATTATGACAAACATTTTATACACCAATGTAAATATTTTAGGAATAATAATTACTTAGTGACGTAAGGGATAACAATATCATACTATAAATAAATTAAACCAACAACTTTAGACACCGATAAACAATCATAAAGGAATGACTAATTATAGAATGAGTCTTTACAAAAGAAACATACCAACTCTAAAAGTTACGAAAGTATGTTTCACATGTAAACCCATAAACATTTCACTAATATATCGCAGTGAACCCCCTCACCTAGGGTTCGAGGTCAGCCAAGCCTCAGAACTATACAATAATGATGACAACACTGCTGCGTTAAACACTTTCAGTTTATAGACAAATGGCATATCCTTGTTCACATAACAGAAAATTACAAATTTGTTAACTAAGGCAGACATTTCCACATCATGAAGCGATAAAGCCGAACAAATTTTTCCATCGTCCGTAAACCAGGCGCCAAGATATAAATATTTTGGACAGTATTGTATCTCGACACTATTGCTGCAAAAAGATAACTTATCATCGTCATCCCCATTTATAACAAAGAATTTCGATTTCTTTTCATTCAAAAGCATACCATACTCATTACAATATTCAAATATAACGTCCAGTTTTCTTTTACACATATCTCTGGAGGTCGCGAGTATAACAGTATCCTCCATTAATAATAAACAGTGCAAAGTCCCCAGGAAACCATCAATAGGAATCACTTGCTTGATCATTTTTACCATCTTGTCAATATAAATAACAAACAACAAACAGCTAGTTGGTGCTTCCTGTCTCACCCCAATAGTTGAAAGTAGTACAGCTGATTTTAGAATGTTTCGTGTAGGGCTACATGTATATATAGTTCTGATAGCCATGAGCATCACCTTACCGCACCCTAGAGATCTCAGATGACTAATTAGCTTATGTCGTGGGACTCTGTCGTAAGCTTTGTTGAAGTCAATAAAGAGGACATATAATTTTACTTTTTTATACATAAAAGAAGAGAGAGGGGAGGGAGAGGAGATTTACCAGGTGCTGAAAATGGAAGTAAAGAAACAAAGAGGTTATGTTATTATTGCCAGTATTATTTTGTCATCATTATTATTATTATTATTGAAATTATTATTATTATTGATTATTATTATTATTATCTCTATACATAGTTGTCGTACCGTTGGCTAGGACAGAACGCAAAACACTCATATTTTTCCCATATATTTTGCCATAGTGCCATATGACCTCTGATGTCTGGCATATTTTCCCTCTTTTTGGCATTAAATCAATCAATCAATCAATTTTTCCATATACAGTTCACTTTCTCTAAGTTTGAATGTTATACTGTTGATTAGATATCGTTTTTGGTTTGCCGGGACGTTGTTTTAGATCCAGCAAGTTGAGTCGCTCCTCGCAGTGCAGCTTATATTGGTCAAAACGGGACATTAACTCGTCTAGCTTCTTGCCGTGTTCTTCCAGCACCTTTTTCACCGCGCCGCCATCGTCCTTGTCTTCCTCATCGTCCATATCATCCATCTGAATAAAGTTTGCCATATTCTCAAAGTACGCCATCAGTTTTTCCGCCCCACAGTAGATGCTGTTCCTAGCGGGCGGTATGGCGGTGTCTGTCTGATCCTGTCTCTTCGGGAAGTTTCGTAGCGGTCTCGTCTCCTTCCTAGGGTCTTCGCCGTACACCATATGCTTCATAATCTTCACAAACATACTAGGGATCGGCTGCCTATCGTTGAACTCATAAGTAAGACCGAGATTCCTGACCCACGGGAAGCGGATGTCGATTTTGAGAAGAAGGTAAATCCTGCCCGTCTGTTTGTAGTACCGAAGCTGCTTCTTGTTGGTGGAGGGTGTCTTGAGCAGGGTGATGAAGAAGGCGCCAACGGTACACACGAACAACAGGAACAGACTGATGGAGAGGAGTGGATAGTCCAGTCTGGCGTTGAGGAAGTTGTCATTGTAGTTCAGATCTCCGATCATCCACACGACCACTTGGACCATGGACAGAGGCACCGAGTGGAAGGAGACTTGATCACCCAGCAGCAGGTGGAAGGCGAAGGAGAACACGAACACCATCATCGCCAGGTAGAGGAGGCCTTTGACGTACCCCTTGAAGAATTTGACGTTGATCCCCGAGAACATGGTGAACTGCGGCAGCCTGTTGATGTTGTAGATGAGGTCCAGCCAGGTGAGCAGCAGGGCCAGGATGCCGCACTCCCACGCGTACACCTGGGGCGAAGACAGGTGACACTCTTTGTGTAATGCATAAAATCACCAGAACCCCTTAGCCAAGTGGGTTAACCTTATTGGGTCAGAGGTCTATCGCGCCGCATGTATGAGTGCAAAATCTGGTGCGGGTTCTACTCCCCACCCAGGACATTAAGAGAAGGGAATGATTTATTTCCCAAAGTGATTACCACCCTGAGTCAGAGAGTCCGATGGTAGGGATTCTTCTGACGGGATTTCAGGAGGGAAAACTGTGCCTAAAACATTATATGGTGTCATTTCACTATATAGCGGCCCAAGGCAGCTTGGTCGATTGGCTCCTCGACTGTTGTCCCTTTACCAGACTGCTCCCCCCTTACGGAATATCCTCAGAATAACCATCACAACGACAAGAGAGAAGAGAGAATATAAGAACATAAGAAAATAAGGAAGCTACAAGAGGCCGCGAGACCTACACGTGGTAGTTCGTGCAAGAGTAAGGAAGAAAGAAGAGTAAAAAGAGAGAAGGACCCCCCGGCCGGCGATACATTTGTACACACAGACACACACACACACACACACACACACACACACACACACACACACACACACACACACAGACACAGACAGACACACATCGCCTCATCATGTTCCTCTCTCTACATCCTCCTCTTTCTCTGTCTCTAGTTTGAGGAGGAAGCACCTGGGCTTTTCGATAACAGGTGTGACTCACAGATTTGATGCCGGAGGTGAGCTCGCAGGTGGAGGTCGGGAGCAGCGCCGCCAGGGTCAGGCACATACTGGGCAGGCGCATAAAGAAGGTCTCCTCCATGTGGCGCTTCCCTGTCTGGAGGACGAGGACGAGGACGAGTGATAAGGATAAGGATAAGTGTGATCAGAAAAAAGAGAAGGTGGAAGAAGAGGTAGATGAAGCAAAGAGAAAACAAAGAATAATATAACAAGATAGGTGAAATGATTGAGTGGAGGAGGAAAAGAAGGAGAAGAAGAAGAAGGAGAAGAAGAAGAAGAAGAAGAGGAGTATGAGAAAAAGAAGAAGAAGAAGAAGAGGAGTATGAGAAAAAGAAAAAGAAGAGAGGAGTATGAGAAAAAGAAAAGAAAAAGAAGAGGAGTATGAGAAAAAGAAAAAAAGAAGAAAAAGAAAGAGAGAAAAAAGAAAAAAGAAGAAGAAGAGGAGTATGAGAAAAAGAAGAAAGAAGAGGAGTATGAGAAAAAGAAAAAGAAGAAGAAGAGGAGTATGAGAAAAGAAAAGAAGAAGAAGAAGAGAGGTAGTATGAGAAAAAGAAAAAAAGAAAAAGAAGAGGAGTATGAGAAAAAGAATAAAAAGAAAAGAAGAGGAGTATGAAGAAAAAGAAGAAGAAGAAGAAGAGAGTAGTAAGAAGAAAAGAGAAAAAAAAGAAAGAAGAGGAAATATGAGAAAAAGAAAAAGAAGAAGAAGGAGTATGAGAAAAAGAAAAAGAAGAAGAGGAGGAGTATGAGAAAAAGAAGAAAAAGAAAAAGAAGAGTATGAGAAAAAGAAAAAGAAGAAGAGGAGGAGTATGAGAAAAAGAAGAAAAAGAAGAAGAAGAGGAGTATGAGAAAAAGAAAAAGAAGAAGAAGAGAGTATGAGAAAAAGAAAAAGAAGAAGAAGAGGAGTATGAGAAAAAGAATAAAAAGAAGAAGAAGAGGAGTATGAGAAAAAGAAAAAGAAGAAGAAGAGGAGTATGAGAAAAAGAAAAAAGAAGAAGAAGAGGAGTATGAGAAAAAGAAGAAAAGAGAAGAGGAGGAGTATGAGAAAAAGAAAAAGAAGAAGAAGAGAGTATGAAAAAGAAAAAGAGAAGAAGAGGAGTATGAGAAAAAGAAAAAGAAGAAGAAGAGGGAAATAATGAGAAAAGAAAAAGAAGAAGAAGAGTATGAGAAAAAGAAGAAAAAGAAGAAGAAGAGTATGAGAAAAAGAAGAAAAAGAAGAAGAAGAGGAGTATGAGAAAAAGAAGAAAAAGAAGAAGAAGAGGAGTATGAGAAAAAGAAGAAAAAGAAGAAGAGGAGTATGAGAAAAAGAAGAAAAAGAAGAAGAGGAGTATGAGAAAAAGAAAAAGAAGAAGAAGAGGAGTATGAGAAAAAGAAGAAGAAGAAGAGGAGTATGAGAAAAAGAAAAAGATGAAGAAGAGGAGTATGAGAAAAAGAAGAAGAAGAAGAGGAGTATGAGAAAAAGAAAAAGAAGAAGAAGAGGAGTATGAGAAAAAGAAAAGGAAGAAGAAGAGTATGAGACAAAGAAGAAAAAGAAGAAGAAGAGGAGTATGAGAAAAAAGAAAAAAGAAGAAGAAGAAGAGTATGAGAAAAAGAAAAAGAAGAAGAAGAGGAGTATGAGAAAAAGAAAAAGAAGAAGAAGAGGAGTATGAGAAAAAGAAAAAGAAGAAGAAGAGTATGAGACAAAGAAGAAAAAGAAGAAGAAGAGGAGTATGAGAAAAAGAAGAAAAAGAAGAAGAAGAAGAAGAGTATGAGAAAAAGAAGAAAAAGAAGAAGAAGAGTATGAGAAAAAGAAGAAAAAGAAGAAGAGGAGTATGAGAAAAAGAAGAAGAAGAAGAGGAGTATGAGAAAAAGAAGAAAAAAAAGAAGAAGAGGAGTATGAGAAAAAGAAGAAGAAGAAGAAGAGGAGTATGAGAAAAAGAAGAAGAAGAAGAAGAGGAGTATGAGAAAAAGAAGAAAAAGAAGAAGAAGAGGAGTATGAGAAAAAGAAGAAAAAGAAGAAGAAGAGGAGTATGAGAAAAAGAAGAAGAGTATGAGAAAAAGAAAAAGAAGAAGAAGAGGAGTATGAGAAAAAGAAAAAGAAGAAGAAGAGGAGTATGAGAAAAAGAAGAAAAAGAAAAAGAAGAAGAAGAGGAGTATGAGAAAAAGAAAAAGAAGAAGAGGAGGAGGAGGAGGAGTATAGAGACCATTATTCAACACTTTCGACTCAATATAAAACTCTTGCCTCATAATTATAATTCTTCACAACATTCTTTTACGATATTTTTCTTTCATTATTGATTTTGTCACACATTTCCATTGATTACTATTGTCTATTTTTTTTATTATGGTCAAAATGCAGTAAGGAAGCCACGCCCCCTGCCTCCCCTTCTATTCTACGGGGCAGCTGATTGGTGCATTCCTCGTATCATCACTACCCATCACAATATCTTCACTACTTAACAGCGGCGTGACCACTGGACAGAGCAATCTTCACTACAGAGGGATTTTTGATTTTGTCACCCTCTGTAGTGAAGATTGCTCTGTCCAGTGGTCACGGCGCTGTTAAGTAGTGAAGATATTGTGATTGGTAGTGATGATACGAGGAATGCACCAATCAGCTGCCTCGAAGAATAGAAGGGGAGGCAGGGGGCGTGGCTTCCTTACTGCATTTTGACCATAATAAAAAAAATAGACTATAACTGGTTCTTCTACCTCGCTGCTTAGCCTAGCCGTTACATGCGTGGCCTTAATGGACTCGGTTACACACGGTTTTGCGAACTTGATCTACTTTTGTTTTTTCTTAACCCCTTGAGACCCAGAACGTAATTTCCATTGTAATTTGGCTACTATTAAACTATTTGTAGTTAATAAACGCAATATTTTATAGCTATGACCTGTTTAGTATCCTTGTCGACTAACTCATTTGGTATATTCAGTTACTTTTCGTTATTTTTTGGCCAACAACAGACAATTTTATGTAGCAAAGGAAAGATCTGGGCGTGAAGGGGTTAAAAAATATTTTTGATCCCCTTAAACGGCTTAACCCAACATCCTCACCTTCATCAGGGCGACCAGCTCCGTCACCACCTGCAGCAGGAGGGAGAACGCCAGCAGGAGGTGGACCAGGAGGGCTGGCAGGGCTCCGGGACAAGGCCAGGGCGTGAGTGGCTCCTGCATGCACCCATCCTTCAGGGACACGCCGCCGCAGATCTCTTCCTCCGTCAGGTTGTATTTCTTCTTTATCTGCGTCCAGTTCCTGAAGGTACAAAGTATTGGAATATTGTGTGATTCTATTTCCTCTCCTCTCTCTCTCTCTCTCCTCTCTCTCTCCTCCTCTCTCTCTCTCTCTCTCTCTCTCTCTCTCTCTCTCCTCCTCTTCTTTTTCTCTCTCTCATTCTCTCTCTCTTTTCTTTTTTCTTTCTCCTCTCTCTTTCTCTCTTTCTTTCTCTTTTTCTTTCTCTTTTTTTTCTCTCTCTCTCTCTCTCTCTCTCTCTCTCTCTCTCTCTTTTCTCTCTCTCTCTCTTCTCTCTCTCTCTCTTTCTTTCTTCTCTTCTCTCCTCTCTCTCCTCTCTTCTCTCTCTCTCTCTCTCTCTCTCTCTCTCTCTCTCCTCTCTCTCTCTCTCTCTCTCTCTCTCTCTCTCTCTCCTCTCTCTCTCTCTCTCCTCTCTCTCTCTCTCTTCTCTCTCTCTCTCTCTCTCAGTATTGTGTGATAGACCTAGGAGGTGAGCAGCGCCTCAGTCACATCATCGATAAGTCACGTGGCCACACATGGTGCAGGGCGGCGGCTGCCTGAGGGTGCTTCGGGCCTTTGCCTGGGCTCAAGTCACTGATGAGGCTGACGCCCAGCCAGCCCCAGCAGCCTTCCGCGTTGCCGGGCAGTCCCAGAGAAACCCACATAGACTCACATGGTGTACAGGAGGAAGCTGATTAAAGCCGCCACGGCGAACAGCCGCAGTAGTAGCAGCAGCAGGAAAAGTAAGCGGGCATACGAGCACCACTTGTAGTTGAGCCACGCCTCCACCAGTGGGTGCTGCAGCAGTGACAGCTGCTCGCAGCCCACCATCACACCCACGGGGTGCTGATCTATGTTGGATCCCTCGGCCGAACGCTGCCCCAAGCCCTGCCAGCACGCCTTCCCGCCTGAGTCCCCTGCAGCAGGGCGTTGCTTAACACCTTATCATTGTACATCGGGAACAAAGGTCTTGCTTGACTAACGACATAGTGTATACATGTGGGACTCGATGAGGCTAAGTTATGGATCAGAAGAAGGGATCGCAAGACACACACCAACACCCTGGATTCAAGCAGGCGCCGGGCAGCGTGAGTACCTTACCTTGGTGGAGGTAAGAGGTGTTTTCAAGCAGCCGGAAGTCGTTGAGGGAGCCTTTGCGACACCGCGTCATGATCTCAGAGGCAATATTCGGGTAAGGTCTGATGATGTCCCTGAAGTTAGGGCACGGAGCCCTGTCCACCGCCCTGTCCAGCCCGCACCCCACCTGCCACCACTTGCTCCTGAAGATCACCTCGAGAAGCATTCTGAAACCAAGTGAAAACTGTATTCATATACTAGGAACTTATCCCCTGTGTGTGTGTGTGTGTGTGTGTCTATTGTGTGTGTGTCTTTGTGTGTGTGTGTGTGTGTGTGTGTGTGTGTGTGTGTGTGTGTGTGTGTGTGTGTGTGTGTGTGTGTACCTGTCTTTGTTGTGCAGGCTGCGGTGCGTGCACTCGTGCAGTCTCTGCCTCAGGCTGTCCGGCAACGATTTGAAGTTCTGCAGTAGAAGTGCCACAATTTGGTGGTGGACATTCTCAAGGGCCATGTCCACGGCATACTTGTTGGCATCATTTAGCTCCTTTCCGAGGCCGGAGTCCGCATTCAGCAGGATCTTGCAGCATTCCAGACGTCCTGCGGCCGCGGCAGCGTGCAACGCCGTGAACTTTTTCTTATATTCCTTGGGCCGTAACAAGGCAGCGTTATTCACCAGCAGACGCAACACTTCAGCGTTGCCGGCGGCGGCGGCCATGTACACGGATGACTTTCCGCAGTTGTCGAGGGCATTAAGTCGAGCCCCGCGACCCAGGAGAAGGATACATGATTCCTTGCAGCCCACATCGGCGGCGAGGTGCAGCGGCGTCACGCCTTCGTTGTCGCTAAAGTTGACGTCGAGCCGTGGTGGGACAACATCTTGCTTAGTATGACGGGATGCCTGTGCACCGGCCGGAAATGCAGCAGTGACTCGCCGGGGCTGCAGGTGGGCGAGGCCCCGGCCTCTATCAGCAGGGTGAAGCTTTTCTCGTCCATCTTCTTGGCAGCGATGAACAGCGCCGACAGGTCTCTGTCGTCCTTGACGTTGAGCTGATATTCTATGTTCTTGCAGCTGAGTAAATACTCCAGGCACTTGTGGGCCCTGCTGGAGGCCGCCAGGTGGAGGACGGTGCTGTGCTCATGGTTTCCCTCGGCCAAGGACGCGCCCCTCTCGACCAACATCTTCACGCACTCCAGCTTCTTTTTTTTCACGGCCTCCATGAGTGGCGTGTTACCGCTGCTGTTTCGCTCGTCAAGTGGCGCGCCCAGG